>JAJJWW010009014.1:0-224771 GCA_023531295.1 Papaver armeniacum
CCAATCTTGAAACTATTTCCGAATCTGAATCGAGTTGGGTTTGGAAACTTCAATTTTAAGAAACCGTGTTGAAAGAGGTAACTCTCCAAGAATAAATACTAGGGCTTCTTCTCGTCCGTTAGTAACTCCTCCAAAAAAGGTTTTTAATGCGTGTTCTTTATTGGAACATAAATGGCATTGCACGCCATTCTCGCAAGGTGCAAGTTACAAGAGCTTCTTAAAGAAAATAAGTCGGATATCTTTTGCATTCTCTGAACCAAAAGGTACATTGTACTATTAGTTTTATGCAAGGGTTATTTGTGGATGGTTACAAAAAAGATATTATTCATAATTCTGATGGTTTTTCTAAAGCAAACATCTGGATTTTTTGGTTGAATGACATGACAAGGCCTATAGTTGTTAATACTAGTAGGCAAGCTATTACTATTGAAACAGAGGGTGTGTTGGTATCCTTTGTTCATGCAAGCTGTTTTCAAGTCCCTCGAAGAAGATTATGGCAGCAACTCACTTCGGTAGATATTACTACTCCGTGGTTGGTGATGGGTGATTTTAATTGTGTGTTGCGTAATGATGAGAAAAAGGTGGTCGTGAACCGCGAACTTCAGTCATTAATGAATTTAGTGATTGGATGGATGACTAATGATCTCTTTGAAGCTGATTTCTTGGGTTCAAAGTTCACATGGGCTAATGGTCAAACTGGTGTGCGTAGAATTCTTTGCAAGCTGGATAGAGCTATTATTAATGAGGCGTGGCTAAATAAGTTTGAGAATTGGAGGTGTAAAGCTCTTCCTCATGAAGTTTCCGACCATTCTCCTCTTCTTTGGTTTTCTTGTTGTCAACTCTAGACCAAAAAGAGCTCCTTTTAGAGTGCAAAAGATGTGGTTTTCACACCCGATTTCTTGCGTATGGTTATGGAGAGCTGGAATGCTCACGTATCAGTTCACCTGCTTTTATTTTTCCTTTCAAGCTTAAGAGATTGAAGGCGGCTATGAAAGAATGGAATCTTCGGGTTTTTGGCAATGTTTATGCAAAGCTCAAACAGGCTAAGTTGACTATGGAAGTTGCTCTTCGTATTTCTGATGAAGACCCAGAAGATGTTACTAAGCTGAATTATGCCAAAGAAGCTTCAGTGACTCTTCAAGAGATTCGTTCTCAACATTCCATTATGTTGAAACAGAAGTCGAGAAATAAATGGCTCACGGATGGTGCTAGCAATACTTCTTTTTTTCATACCAATGTTCGAATTCGTAGGAGCGTGAATCTGATTTCGGAATTGTTAGATGAAAGTGGGAACATTCTCACAGATTATGACCAAATTAGAGATCATGCGGTCTCTTTCTTTGAGTCTAAATTTAATGGTGTTGAAATGCCAATTGATGAGGAATTATTCCATTATGATCATAACATTATCTCTTCTGAAGATAGTCAGAGAATGGATGAAATTCCTACTATAGAGGAGATAAAGGCTGCTGTTTTTGATCTTGGAGCGGATAGTGCACCTGGCCCTGACGGTTTCTCTGGTTGTTTCTATAGGCATTGTTGGGATGTAATACAACAAGACCTTTACAACGCTATTTCCTTTTGCTGGCGAGAAAAAATAATTCCTCAAGGTACCAACTCTAGTCTTTTGATTTTATTAGCCAAGGTTAGAGGAGCCAACACTCTTCGTAACTTTAGGCCCATTGGTCTTAGTAATTTTTCTTTAAAATTTTTACTAAGATTTTAGCTACAAGACTGGGTAGTGTACTTGATAATCTTGTTTGGAGGAGCAAGTTGCTTTCATGAAGGGGAGAAACATTCATGAAAACATCAGTGTGGCGTCGGAGATGGTTAATGAGCTTAAAATTAAGCGAAAAGATGGCAATTTGGGTCTAAAGCTTGATATCACCCAGGCTTTCGACACGGTGAGTTGGTCTTTCGTTTTGGAAGTTTTTCGGAGGTATGGTTTTTCTCAAAGTTGGTGTTCTTGGATCCTTTCGATTCTTAACTCAGCTCGTATTTCTATACTTCTTAATGGTAGTCCGGAGGGTTTCTTCAAGATTAATAGAGGCCTAAGGCAAGGTGATCCTTTATCGCCTCTTATTTTTGTTTTGATTGAGGATGTTCTAAGCAGAAATCTGTCAAAATTATTTCTTGAGAAGAAGATGACGCCGATGCTTTCAAAAAAGAAAAAAGGTATTTCTCCTACACACCTTTTCTTTGCGGATGACATTATGATTTTTTGTAAAGGCAACATGAAGAGTTTGCATAATCTCCTTGCGTTGCTTGGCAAATATCAAGCGGCTTCGGGTCAAACGGTTTGTCGTCAAAAGAGTAAGGTTTACTTTGGTGGTGGTTCTTTGAGTCGATGTAGAACAATAACAAATTTACTTGGTATGGAGGTTTCTACTTTTCCTGACAGGTATCTAGGTGTTCAAATCATGCCCGGGGCTGTTAAGTATCGTCATATTAGCAATGTGATTGATAAAATTAAGAATCAGCTTACTGTATGGAAAGGAAAATTGCTTTCTTTTCAAGACAGAATTGTGCTCATTAATTCAGTGATTGCTAGCTATTCCATTCACAATATGGCAGTGTATAAATGGCCTAAGAAGTTCATCCAACAAGCTGAGAGAGTAATCCGCAATTTTCTTTGGTGGAGATCTTTGAAGTTGCAAGGAAGTGCGTGGTTGGTTTTCCTAAGGTTTGCTGCCCTTTGAAAGAAGGAGGTCGGGTATTACCAGCTTGGCTGTCACTAACAAGGCGCTTCTTATGAAGTTATGGTGGAACATTCGTTCTTCCAACAAAAAATGGGCGAGGTTCTTATGGGCGAAATACACTTCACGTCTTGGTCGCATAAAGCATTATGGTGTGAACTCTTCGATTCTTCCAGGCATTAGATTAGTTCATTCCATTGTTGACAAGAATACCAAAGTTCTTCTAGGGGACGGAAGGAATACATCTCTTTATTTTGATGTGTGGTATGGTAATGAATGTATTGCGGATATGCTAGGTGAATATGATCTGGATGGCACGGTCATGGTTAGTGAAATTATTGCTAATAATTCTTGGCAGTTGCAGGGAGTACATATTCAGAATATAATCAGGGCTGGGGTGGACTTAAACAACTTGCCAATGCTTCAAGGAGGGACTGATTGCAGGGTGTGGATGCCGGAGTTGAAAGGAAATTTTACGGTCTCTTCAGCTAAGGAGCTGGTGCGAAAAAAGTATGCAACCTCAGATGTTTATGGCCTGTTGTGGAGACGTACAATTCATCCTAAACTTGCTGCACAAAATTGGAAGATTGCGAGGGAAGCTTGTGCGACTCAAGACAAGTTGAAAACCAGATTCAAAACCGAAATAGCCAACAGATGTTATCTTTGCAAGATGGATGAAGAATCACTAGAACACATTTTGTGGATCAGATACGTTTGCAAATCAATCTTGGCAGTGGTGCTCAGGTTTGTTCAATTTGCAGCCTCATTATGATTTGGTTACTTCTTATAAATATGCCAAAGGAAGGAGTAGAATTGTTAAGGATTTATGGCTGCTAACCAACCTTGTTATTCGTTCGGAGCTGTGGAATACAAGAAATATGGCGTGTTTTCAAAATGCATTTGTTAGTATTCATTTTTTAAACAATGGGTGTTTCATTTGATTCATGATTATGCCGTGCGGTTGAAGAGTTTTATGCACAATACTACAGCAGATTTAGAAATTTTGAATTGTTTCCGTGTTCGTCATAGACAAGTTAAAATGGTGCAGCCTGTTGAATGTGTTTGGGAGCCGCCAAACAGGGATGAACTTCTCTTGTGTTGTGATGGAGCTGCCAAAGGGAACCCAGGTGTTCTTTGGTGCAGGTGTTGTGGTACGTGATCATGATTGTAATTTTGTTGGAGCCATGAGCATTGGATTGGGGTCAACAAATAACTTTTTGGCAGAATTATATGGTGTAATAGTTGGTTTAGAATGGGCAATGAAATGGGAAGTCCGTAAAGTTCTGGTGCGATCAGATTCTATTGGGCAATTTTGGCGCTTGAGAACTCTAATGTACCTTGGTTTGCCATGAGCATTCGATTCGTTTTGTTCACACTTATCGCGAAGCAAATTTTTCAGCAGATTCCATGGCAAAAAGAAGTTGTCTTCTAAGGAATGGTGAAGGGATGAATTATGATGAGAGACCGTATTTCCTAAGAAATTTAGAATATCCAAATGTCTCTTATTTCAGATTTAAGTAGTTTATAAGTTTTTGGGGTCTTTTGACCTCTTTTCTTGTAAACTTTTGTAAATATTTGCTATTCATCATTACAAATTTGGACTTACCAAAAAAAAGAATCTTGGGCATGTCAAATTGAATCTTGGGCATGGGCATGAAAGCACAAGCCTACGGTCTTGGGCATCTCAAAATTGATCCTAGACATGTCAAATTTAAACTTGATCATGTCAAATAATATCTCGGGCATGGGCATGAAAGCACAAGCCTACGGTCTTGGGCATCTCAAAATTGATCCTAGACATGTCAAATTGAATCTCGGGCATGGGTATGAAGGCAAAAGCCTACGGTCTTGGGAATCTAAAAATTGATCCTAGGCATCTCAAATTGAATCTTGGGCATGTGCATGAAAGCACAAGCCTACGATCTTGGGCATCCCAAAATTGATCCTAGACATGTCAAATTTAAACTTGGGCATGTCAAATTGAATCTTGGGCATGGGCATTAAAGCACAAGCCTACGGTCTTGGGCATCCCAAAATTGATCCTAGACATGTCAAATTTAAACTTGGGAATGTCAAATTGAATCTTGGGCATGGGCATGAAAGCACAAGCCTACGGTCTTGGGCATCTCAAAATTGATCCTAGACATGTCAAATTTAAACTTGGGCATGTCAAATAGAATCTTGGGCATGGGCATGAAAGCACAAGCCTACATCCTAGACATGTCAAATTTAAACTTGGGCATGTCAAATTGAATCTTGGGCATCTCAAAATTGATCCTAGACATGTCAAATTTAAACTTGGGCATGTCAAATAGAATCTTGGGCATGGGCATGAAAGCACAAGCCTACGGTCTTGGGAATTTCAAAATTGATCCTACACGTGTTAAATTTAAACTTGGGCATGTCAAATTGAATCTTGGGCATCTCAAAATTGATCCTAGACATGTCAAATTGAATCTCGGGCATGGGCATGAAAGCAAAAGCCTACGGTCTTGGGAATCTAAAAATTGATTTTAGGCATCTCAAATTGAATCTTGGGCATGGGCATGAAAGCACTAGCCTATAGTGTTGGGCATCTCAAAATTGATCCTAGACATGTCAAATTTAAACTTGGGCATGTAAAATTGAATCTTGGGGATGGGAATGAAAGCACAATCCTACGGTCTTGGGCATCTCAAAATTGATCCTGGACATGTCAAATTAAATCTCGGGCATGGGCATGAAAGCAAAAGCCTACGGTCTTGGGAATCTAAAAATCGATTTTAGGCATCTCAAATTGAATCTTGGGCATGGGCATGAAAGCACAAGCCTACGGTCTTGGGCATCTCAAAATTGATCCTAGACATGTCAAATTTAAACTTGGGCATGTCAAATTGGATCTTGGGCATGGGCATGGAATCATAAGCCTACGGTCTTGGGCATTTCAAAATTGATCCTAGACATGTCAAATTGAATCTCGATCATGGGCATGAAAGCAAAAGCCTACGGTCTTGGGAATCTGAAAATTGATACTAGGCATCTCAAATTGAATCTTGGGCATGGGCATGAAAGCACAAGCCTACGGTCTTGGGCATCTCAAAATTGATCCTAGACATGTCAAATTGAATCTTGGGAATGGGCATGAAAGCACAAGCCTACGGTCTTGGGCATCTCAAAATTGATACTAGACATGTCAAATTGAATCTCGGGCATGGGCATGAAAGCAAAAGCCTACGGTCTTGGGAATCTAAAAATTTATTTTAGGCATCTCAAATTGAATCTTGGGCATGGGCATGAAAGCACAAGCCTACGGTCTTGGGCATCTCAAAATTGATCCTAGACATGTAAAATTTAAACTTGGGCATGTCAAATTGAATCTTGGGCATGGGCATGAAAGCACAATCCTACGTTCTTGGGCATCTAAAAATTGATCCTAGACATGTCAAATTTAAACTTGGGCATGTTAAATTGAATCTTGGGCATGGGCATGAAAGCACAAGCTTACGGTCTTGGGCATCTCAAAATTGATCCTAGACATGTCAAATTTAAACTTGGGCATGTCAAATTGAATCTTGGGCATGGGCATGAAATCACAAGCCTACGGTCTTGGGCATCTCAAAATTGATCCTAGACATGTCAATTTTAAACTTGGGCATGTCAAATTGAATCGAGGGCATGGGCATGAAAGCACAAGCCTACGGTATTGGGAATCTAAAAATTGATCCTAGGCATCTCAAATTGAATCTTTGGCATGGGAATGAAAGCACAAGCCTACGGTCTTGGGCATCTCAAAATTGATCCTAGACATGTCAAATTTAAACTTGGGTATGTCAAATTAAATCTTGGGCATGGGCGTCAAAGCACAAGCTTACGGTCTTGTGCATCTCAAAATTGATCCTAGACATGTCAAATTGAATCTTGGGCATGGGCATGAAAGCAAAAGCCTACGGTCTTAGGAATCTAAAAATTGATCTTAGGCATCTCAAATTGAATCTTGGGCATGGGAAAGAAAGCACAAGCTTACGATCTTGGGCATCTCAAAATTGATCCTAGACATGTCAAATTTAAACTTGGGCATGGGCATGAAAGCAAAAGTATATGGTCTTAGGAATCTATAAATTGATCCTAGGCATCTCAAATTGAATCTAGGGCATGGGCATGAAAACACAAGCTTACGATCTTGGGTATCTCAAAGTTGATCCTAGGCATCTCAAATTGAATCTTGGGCATGGGCATGAAAGCAGAATTATCAAAGACCTGTGGCTTCTTGCTATTATGGTGGTGCGATCAGAATTATGGCAGACTAGGAATCTAGGCTATTTTCAAAACAAGTCAGTCCCCATTCATTTTTTCAAGCAGCGAGTTTTCCACTTGATTCATGAGTACTCTGTCCGTTTAAATAGCTATATGTATAATACCTCCTCAGACTTGGAGATTCTGAATTTCTTTCGAGTGAAGCATAGACAAGTGAAGTTAATCCGGCCAGTTGAGTGCTTTTGGTTTCCACCGGACAGAGATGAGTTGCTCTTGTGTTGTGACGGTGTAGCCAAGGGTAATCCTAGAGCTGCAGGTGCAGGGGTTGTTGTTCGTGACCATGACTGCAATTTTGTAGGGGCTATGAGCATCGGCCTAGGTTCAACGAACAATTTTGCCGCGAGTTATATGGGGTGATAGTGGGTCTTGAGTGGGCTATGAAGTGGGCATACGTAAAAATTTTGGTTCGCTCGAGATTCAATTGGTGCCATTTTGGCTTTTTCTAGTAATAAAGTGCCCTGGTTTGCAAGGCAAAGGTGGAGAAGAATTAAAGAGCATTATGATTCAATTCGTTTTGTTCATACCTATCGTGAAGCTAAATTTGCTGCTGATTCCATGGCAAAAAGAGGATGTCTTCTTATTTTTTTTTGTTAAGTCAAAAGTTTATTATAACAAAAAAACGTAATTACAAGAATTACAAAATTGAGCACGGAGCTCCCTTCCCCCATAAACCAAAGGGGAATAATAACTACTAAGAAAAAACTAGAAAAATAACCTCAAACAAGAAAACTAAAAGAAGCTACCTATATCTATAGCCAACCCCTTTTAATTTACTTCTGCTGCTACCAACTCTATACGATTTGCTCTTGGAAAAAATTTCAGCCATTATATCCCTATCAAAAGCATAATTACCCAAGATATCTTCATCTTCATCCACATAAAACTCTTCATCTTCATCAGTGGCAGAGTTCCCAGGGACAAGCTTAATAGGAGAAAACTTATTAGGGGATTTTTCCTTTGGATTCATTCTTTCCGTTTGCTCCTTCATTTCTTTGAAATAATCTTGTCTAAAAGCTGGACTTTTAATAAAATTAGCACGCACTTCTTCAAGTTGAATATTGCTTGCCACCTCTAATTCTTCCTTAGACAAAATATTATTCATATCAAAAGCAGTATCAAACAACCCGGCTTGAATTCCCATGTTAGTGCCACGGCTTGTAAGAGTCCTCATACTTGCTGGGAGAAGGTTCCAAACTTGAATCAGATTGCAAAGAACGCTTTGCTATGATTTTGCAGACTGTTTAGCCACCTTCCTAGCTTTTTCCTTGCTAAAATGTCAGCATCAACATCACCCCAAGCTTTAGATCCCATACTATCATCCGAGTCACTAGATTCCACACTTGAAACCTCAAATTTTCCTCATCTAAATTTTCAAGTTGTACCTCCTCATCTCTAAAACCCAATTCAAGCACTTAAAGTTTCAAAAGAATTTTTGTGAATCACTATTTCGAACTGGTCAAGGCATCCACCATGGGCGTTAAAACCTCCTCAAAAGATTTAGAAGAAGTGTTCTTACCCTTTACTTCCGTCCAACCTGAAGTAGAAGAGTTTGGATTGGCCACGGCTTTAGAATCCTTGCTTTGCTTGGTACCGTAACAGACTTCCAATTCAGGAATATTTACCCTGTCCACGTACATACTAGGCCCAGACTTTGAATTCACGGACCTTGTATTGTTCTCAGAATTTTTCTTTGCCACAGACGTGAGACTTGAAGAATTTACCTTGTACACGGACTCTAGCTTGGCCTCAGAGTTTGTGTTGGACTTAACTATCATATTTTTCCGAAATTTCAGAGTTTGTATTGACGCTGGACTTCTCAACTTTTTGTGCAACAATAGCTGCTTTAGCTGCAATAGCACTTTTGCACTTAATCAATTTCAGTTGTGCTTCACGAAATTCTATAGAAGATTTATTTAACTCTTCTTCTAATTGTTTATCATCAGCGCACACAAGACTTGCAGCATCAGTTGTGCCAGCATTATAACCTGCGTTACTTTGCTTAGCAACATTGCCCTCTTGATCATCTACAGCTTGGTTATTAGCTAATTTCGCCCCAACGTTGAAGTTGTTGCCTCTTTGTCACATTCTCATTATTATTGCTTTTAACCTGCCAAACTTGTTTTGGTTGTTGAGTAGTTTCCTTGGTATGATTTGATTTCCTTACCACTAACTTTGTTTTTAGCCTTCTTCTTACATTCATCATCAATATGCCCAATGATGTTACAAGTGAAACAGAATTTTGGAGGATTCTGAATATCAACATATTGCCAAAACTTCCTACCACCTGCTGTTAGGGAGATGCGCTCATGAGTGTGTTTTGAGAAATCAATATCCACCAAAACAGCAGCAAAGTAACCATATTCAAGGTTTAGGGTTCTTTGATAAACCACAATTGGTGACCCAAGAGATTTACCCATTGAAAGTAAAGATTTTTCAGTCCATAATTCAATAGGAGACTGGAAAACGCACCCAAACAGCTGCATGGGAAGTTTTTTGTTTCTCCGAATTGAAGCCTGGATACCAATCAATCAGCTTCAAAGCTTGCTCCTTGACATACCACTTGTTTGCACGTATCTTTTCCTTATCAGCTTCATTAGATAACATAATGATGAAGAAACCCTTTGTCATCGGCACAAACTTACAGCTCGTAAGTTTCCATTGTTCTTCAAGGGTTTTTTTAACTTCAAAAAATTTTAATCCCGTAGGATCCAATCTAGCAATAAAACTGTGTTGGAAAGGTTTACACCCTTCTTGAAAGAAATCCGTAGGTATCTCTAAAGCAGGCTCACCATCAACAAGACTAGGGTTTGGTAACTTTGAAACATCAATTGTTGTTGGGTTTAGGGTTTGACGCCTCTTAACTGTTTCAGCAAAAGATTTTTTGTTAACTTGATTAAGATTAGATGAGTTTGGATCAGAAACCATAGATTCAATCATCATTGAAACAACCTAAGCTTTTCAAGATGAAAAAATCACGTGAAAAAGAAATGAAAACTCAAAATCGAAAAAAAAACCGGACTTTCTCTTTCCTCTCATTTCTCAAAATTGAATCTTAAGGCCTGAGGATGTCTTCTTAGAAATGGAGAAGGGTTAAATTATGATGAGAGACCTTATTTTCTAAAGTCTTTAGAATTTCCTCATGTCTCTTATTACAGATTCAAATAGTTTATAAGTTTTTGGGATCTTTTGATCTCTTTTCTTGTAAACACTTTGTAAATATTTGATATTCATTAATACAATTTTGGACTTACCAAAAAAACAAGCCTACGGTCTTGGGAATCTCAAAATTGATCCTAGACTTGTCAAATTTAAACTTGGGCATGTCAAATTGAATCTCGGGCTTGGGCATGAAAGCACAATTCTACGGTCTTGGGAATCTAAAAAATGATCCTAGGCATCTCAAATTGAATCTTTGGCATGGGCATGAAAGCACAAGCCTACGGTCTTGGGCATCTCAAAATTGATCCTGGACATGTCAAATTTAAACTTGGGCATGTCAAATTAAATCTTGGGCATGGGCATCAAAGCACAAGCCTACGGTCTTGGGCATCTCAAAATTGATCCTAGACATGTCAAATTGAATCTCGGGCATGGGCATGAAAGCAAAAGCCTACGGTCTTAGGAATCTAAAAATTGATCCTAGGTATCTCAAATTGAATCTTTGGCATGGGAATGAAATCACAAGCTTACGATCTTGGGCATCTCAAAATTTGTAGTAGCATGAAATCCCACAACACACCCCTTGTGATATTATGATAATATTTTCTAGATCTAAACTTATTTGATAATCAAAATAAAGATAAAAGTGCTAAAATTATAAAATGGACACAAGGATTTTTTACATGGTTCGATCAATGTGATCTACATCCATGGTTCTTCACTATGATTGTTGAGATTACATTAATATTATATTTAGAATCTCCATTAATGGATATTTTATAGAGCTATAGATCTAGTTTAAGGGAAGAAGATAATAAAGAAAATAAAGTCTGTCTCTCTCTCCTAATTGTGTATCTTCTCTCTCTTATAAAATTGTGTCCCTCTTCTCTCCCCGCTCTCCTCTTTTATAGGTGTTTACATAGTGGATGACAGCTCACACATAGTGGAGTACAAATCATATTCTCGCAAGCTTTGCTACGTTCTCGCAAGCTCTCACTACAATTTCGCAAGCTCTTATCGTTGTGCGATATTTGGACCCTACATCTTGCCTCTTTTTCCTTGAATATTGCTTGAAGAGCGATCTTTAAGGAAAAATCTGTTGTTGTAGTAATCTTTGATCTTTGTTGATGAAGGAACGAGCGAAAGAATACTGGACTTGAAAAGTACGTACTTGCCTCTATTCTTTTGCGAAGTTCCGAAGTATTGAGAAGTAATTAGAAGTATCATCCTGAAGTATACGAAGTATGAAGTATGAAGTATGAAGTATGAAGTATTCTTGAAGAAGTATAAGAAGTACTCAATCCTCGAAATATAAGAAGTATCTGTCCTTGAATGAGAATAAGAAGTATTGCCTCTATTCATGCGAAATTATTATTCCATTTTTGGTGAGGATTCTTGTTATTCATTAGTGAACATCCACTTTGGAAATAATTCTTGCCGAGAAGATAAAGAACATAAAATGTTTTCTTGGTAATCCATAGTTGCCTCTGTTCTTTATCTATGAAGGTGGAATCTTTGAGAAAGTGTTGAATGAGCGAATTGTTTCTTTATTCTTATCTTGCCTCTGTCTCATGTTTTGTGCTCATGCGATAGTATAATCTCTTCAAGTTGCTTATAATTGTGCGAAATAATTGCTGCGAAATAATCACATCCTGTGAAATAATCTTATTCTGCGAAATTCTGACACATTCTGCGAAATTCAGAAGAATCCTGCGAAATTCTGAAGAATCCTGCGATATTATTCCGTAAAATTTTGTAAAATACTTATGCGAATCTAATGCTTATGTAATGATTATGTTATGAAATGTGTATGCGATGTTTATGCCATGAAATGCTTATGCGATGCTTTCATGATGCAAGTGTGATGCTTATATGATGAGAATGCTTATCTATTGCAATGTATAGCTAATGTTTGTGTTACTTAGCTCATTTTGCACGCTAAAATTGATGTAGCTTTAAGTTGTTTCCATTCTCCATTTCTCTGACTTTGTCTTTAGTATATGCATTCCTCTTCGCGTATCGATTGTTCATCGCAAGTTCTCACTTGTGTTTCATCTTTCTTTATTCCTGCACTATTAGTATCGCATAATAATATGATCATAATATCAAGTGTACGTCATTTTCACTATCTCATTTTCATTTCCATGTACATATTCGCAAGCTTATTTGCTTACATATAATCATTTTCGCAATCTCATTTTCTTACTTATTTTTACATCTTTCTTATGTGGTCTTATTTTGCCACCCCTTGTCATTGCGACAAAATCGCAGGACGTCTTTACATTTTCATGTAATGACCCATTGATCTTGTCTTATCATTTCTCTAGTATTATTGCCTCTGCAGGATGTTTTTCATGCGACAATATGACAGGCCTAAATATTCTTGCGAACATGAAGCCCCATGACATTGCCGTCTTACGACGAAATCGCAGGACGTCTTTACACTTTCAGGATTGCCTCTTCAGGATTGTCTCTTTTGTATTATTGCCTCTTCTGGATTGTCACACAAATATGACAAGCCTAAATTTTCTTGCGAAAATAAAGCCTCATGATATTTGCGTCTTTTTTGACACTGCCAGCTTTTTTTTGATAAGTCAAAAATTTGTATTAATAGATAACAAATTTACAAGAGATAGTTTACAAGAAAAGAGGTCACAGCAACCCCAAAAACTTGTAGACTATTTAAATCGAAAATAAGCAACATTTGGGTATTCAACTGAATTTAGAAAAGGAGGTCTTCCAATATAATGCATCCCCACTTCATTAGCTAGTAAACATCCACGCTTAGCCATTTTATCTGCTGAAAAATTCGCCTCCCTAAAAGTATGAATGAATCTAATAGACATATAATGCCTAGTAATCAACCTCCATCTTGTTTGAGCAAACCAAGGAATCGAATTGTTTTTGAAAGCTTCAATCACGCCATATGAGTCGATCTAACACAAACTCTATCAAAACCCCATTGCATAGCCCACTCCAATCCAACTAGAACTCCATATAATTCAGCCAAGTAATTCGTCGTAACCCCCAAACCAATACTCATAGCACCAAGAACTGAGCATTGCGCATCCCTAGCCACCACTCCAAAGACTGCTACGCCTTGATTGCCTCTCGCAGCCCCATCACAACAGATTTGAAGTTCATTAGCCTCAGGTGGATGCCAAGAACACTCCACCGGCTGCTGACTATGAACACTTCTGTGTTGAACACGGAAATAGTTCAAAAGAACCACATCTTCAGCACAATTTCGCATATTACTCTTGAGACGAATTGAATAGTCTTGAATCAACTTCAAAACTCTTTTGTAGAACACGTTCCAGTTTGGTTTCTTTTGCTCGAAGACACCCTTGTTCCGCAACTGCCACAGCTCCGATCTTAGCACCAGATTGGCAACAAGCCAAAGGTCGCGAACAATAGGACTCCTCCCTTTGGCTGCTTTATAAGAAACAACAAGGTTAGCATTAGGCTGCAAGTTAAAAATATCAGAGAGCCAATTCCATGCTCTTGCTGCAAAGCTGCACTCAAACAGCACATGAACTAGCGTTTCCTCATCAGTTCCGCAAAGGCAGCATTTATTGGCAAGTTGGATTTTAAATCTACTCTTGAGTAAATCATAAGTAGCACAAACACCACGGATGAATTTCCAATTCTGATTTTTTTGTTAAGTCCAAAGTTTATTATAACAAAAAAACGTAATTACAAGAATTACAAAAATGGAGCATAAAACTCCCTACCCCCATAAACCAAAGGGGTTTAAAAAACTTCATCAGAAATAACTAAAATAATCACTTCAAACTAGCAAAATAAAAGAAGCTACCTATATCTATAGCCAACCCCTTTTAATTTACTTCTGCTGCTACCAACTCTATACGATTTGCTCTTGGAAAAAATTTCAGCCATTATATCCGTATCAAAAGCATAATTACCCAAGATATCTTCATCTTCATCCACATAAAACTCTCCATCTTCATCCTCAGTGGCAAAGTTACCAGGGACAAGCTTAATAGGAGAAAGCTTACTAGGGGATTTCTTCTTTGGATTCATTCTTTCGGCTTGATCCTTCATTTCTTTGAAATAATCTTGTCTAAAAGCTGGACTTCTAATGAACTTAGCACGCACATCTTCAAGTTGAATATTGCTTGCCACCTCTAATTCTTCCTTAGACAAAATATTATTCATATCAAAAGCAGTATCAAACAACCCGGCTTGAATTCCCATGTTATTGTCACGGCTTGTAGAGTCCTCATTAGACTTACTGGGAGAAGGTTCCAAACTAGAATCAGATTGCAAAGAACGCTTTGCTATGATTTTAGCAGCCTGTTTGGCCACCTTCCTAGCTTTTTTCCTTGCTAAAATGTCAGCATCAACATCGCCCCATTTGGATCCCATACTAACATCTGAGTCACTAGATTCCACACTTGAAACCTCTAACTTTTCCTCATCTAAGTCTTCAATTTGCACCTCATCATCTCTAAAACCCAATTCAGAACTTAGAGTTTCAAAAGAATTTTTGTGAATCACTATTTCTGAACTGGTCAAGGCATCCACCATTGGTGTAAAAACCTCCTCAAAAGAAGAAGATTTCTTACCCTTTACATCCGTCCAACCTGAAGTAGTTGGTTTGGCCACGGTTTTAGAATGCCAAATTTCCAAATCAGGGATATTTACCTTGTCCACGGACATACTAGGCCCAAACTTAGACTTTGTATTGCTCACGGACTGTGTATTCTTGGTTTCCAAAGTTTGCACGGACTTGGAATCCTTATTTTGCACGGACTTGGTTTCTTAGAATTTCCAATTCTGAGCTGCAAGAACTGGATGTATCTCTTTTCTCCAAAGAAGCGCAGCACCATCCAGCTTGGGATATCTATGACGAATAAGAGAAGTGGCAGAAGCCCGACACTTCGAAATCCCCAGAGAACTCCGGCATCCATACTGTTATCCTCCCCTCCGGTTGGTGTTGGTAATTTATGCATCTCCAGGCCAGCAGCAAGCATACATTGCAAATGCACATCCGGAATAACCCACTGCCCATCATTCAACAAATCACTAACACGCACATTGTAGTCAAGCGTGTAATCATTAAGGGCTTCCGCAATACTAAAATCAGCATACCAAATGTCATAATAAAGAGAAGTATCCCTACCATCACCTATCAAGACCTTAGTATTATTTTCTACCAGATTGTACACACTACGCACCCCAGGCAAAATAGAAGATTTAACTCCCTTAGTCTTTATGCGCCCATTACGACCAAAAAATTTAGCCTTAAGAAAAAGAGCCCATTTCTTTTTAGAATTACGAATCTTCCACCAAAGTTTCATAATAAGAGCCTTGTTCATAGTTGCCATACGAGTTAATCCGAGACCCCCCTCCTCAAAAGGGCAACAGATCTTATCATAAGCCACCACCACCGCGACCGACATTCGAATCCCCGACCAAATGAAATTCGAATTGCCCTTTCACATTGAAGAATGAATTTACGAGGCCACTTATAAATTGCCATATTATGAATGGAATAACTAGCAATTACGGATTTGACAAGAACAATGCGATCATGAAAAGATAATAATCTCCCTCTCCAACCAGCAAGCTGATTTTTAATCTTCTCAACAACATTGCAAATATGGCGATAACGAACTGTACCTGGCATAATTTGAACACCCAAATAGCGGTCTGGAAACGTAGCTACACTCATTCCCAAGTAGCTTGCAAGATAAGTACACCAACTTGAAGAACCACCACCATAATAGATCTTGCTCTTTTGACGACAAACAGTCTGCACTGAAGCACGCCTGGTATTTACCCAACAAATCCACGAGATTATGTAGACTTTTTGAATTACCTTTACAAAAAATCATAATGTCATCAGCAAAGAAAAGATGAGTAGGAGAAACACCACCTCTTGTCACCATAGGAGTCATCTTTTTATCACGAAAAAGTTTCGTAATATTTCTGCTAAGAACATCCTCAATCAAGACAAAAATCAAGGGAGAAAGGGGATCTCCTTGACGCAAACCTCTATTAATTTTGAAGTAACCCTCCGGACTGCCATTCAAAAGAATAGAGATTCTAGCAGATTGCAAGATATTAAGCATCCACGCACACCAATTTTCCGAAAAACCATAATTTCGAAAAACTTCTAGCACAAAAGACCAACTTACCGTGTCAAAAGCTTGAGAAATATGTAGCTTGAGACCTATGTTGCCATCTTTGCGCTTAAAGTGAAGCTCATTAACCATCTCCGACGCCAAACTAATATTTTCATGAATATTCCTCCCTTTCATAAAAGCAACCTGCTCCTCAAACACTAGCTTGTCCAAAACACTACCAAGTCTAGAAGCTAGAATCTTAGTAAAAATTTTGAAGAAAAAATTACTAAGACCTATTGGTCTGAAATTGCGAAGAGTATCAGCACCCCTTACCTTGGCAAGTAAAATGATTAAAGAAGAATTAACACCATTTGGAATATTACCAGAATTCCAACAGTGAATAATGGCCTTGGTTAAATCTTCTTGAATAATATCCCAGCAATGACGATAGAAACACCCAGAGAAACCATCCGTCCCTGGCGCACTATCCGCCCCCAAATCAAAGACAGCTTGCTTAATTTCTTCCGGAGAAGGAATCTTGTCCATAGCCTGGCTCTCCTCAACAGAAATGAAATCATGCTCAAAATCAAATAAGACACTATCAATATCCAACTCCCGGCCGTTGAATTTTTCTTCATAGTAATGAACAACATGATCTCGCAACTGATCATAATCAGAAATACAAGTACCATTCGAGTCAACCAACTCCGAAATTGTGTTAGAGCTTCTTCTAATGCGAATACTATTATGAAAAAAACTGGAGTTACTCGACCCCTCCACCAACCAATTATTACGAGATTTTTGCTTGAGCATAGTCACCTGTTGTAAGCGAGTCTCACTTAAGGTAGCCATAGCGTCCTTCATTGCATTCAAATTAGCAATATTACTTGGATCTTCATCAGAAATAAGAGCTGCAGTCTCAAAACGAAGTTGGTCTTGCTTCAAGCGAGAATGAATATTACCAAATATTCTGAGATTCCAATCCTTCATCACAATCTTCAGACGCTTCAACTTGTAAGGGAATATAAAATCTGGAGACCCATAGGCTGGAGCATTCCAACTCTCACTAACCATACGAAGAAAATCTCCATGTAAGAACCACATCTTTTGAACCCTGAAAGGAGCTCGACGAGGTCTAGGGACCATAAAAGGATAACCAAGAAGAGTAGAATGGTCGGAAACTTCCCTAGGAAGAGCTTTACACCGCCAATTCTCAAACTTAGCTAGCCAAGCCGCATTTATAATAGCACGATCCAACTTGCTGATGATACGGCTATTACCGGATTGTCTATTGGACCAAGTGAATTTGCTACCCAAGGAATGAGCTTCAAAAAGATTGTTGCCATCCATCCAATCACTAAATTCATCAATGACTGAGGATCTTGTTTCCAGCCCACCTTTCTTTTCGTCCAAGCGCAAAATACAATTAAAATCTCCTATGACCAACCAAGGAGTTATTGAATCTTGCATATCCAGTTGCTGCCAAAGCCTTCTTCTAGTAGTTTGAACATAACTAGCATGGACAAAAGAAATATGAACACCATCCACCGTAATAGTAATAGCCTGTTTACTTGAATTTACAACAGAAATATCCAACCCATTCTTGTAACAAACCCAGAGATTCGCAATACTAGAATTGGAAGAATTATTAATAACAACCGAGGAATAACCTTATGTAATTAGTCTTCTACCAAAATTAGCTGAGCAAGCAACTTTCGGTTCAACAAGACAAAAAACATCCGGATTGAAATCCCTTATTAACTCTTTTAGCTTAGATGTGTCTGCCTCACGCGCAACACCATTTATATTCCAAAATAAATCCCGCATATTAAACTACTTTGTGTTGATGCTTGGATAGCTTAGCTTGTTTAACGAAGTTGAGGAGGAATTGATACTGGTGAAGTACCCCTTCTAGCACGAATACCCGGTTCGAGAGATATCTTCCGTGTCGATAATGGCTCCACATCTTTTAAAGCATTGAGTGTTGTTTGCATAGCAATAATTTGGTTTTGCTTGGATTGTTTGGCCGAACATCAATTTTTCCAAGCTCTAAAGTTCCTTTATCATCTAGGATATGGAACTTATTGTGAGAGATATATTCAGAACTTTCTTCAAGAGCATCACACAAGGGTGTAGACGCAGATGTAGTAGGAATCCTAACAGGATGTAGAAGTCTGGTTCTTGCCAATTCGACATTCTCACTGTCTTAGTGTTCGAGAGAGAGAGGTACTCAACGACCTTGTCTTACTTACTAACACCGAATGCTCAAGAATGGCTTGCTTCTTTTTCTCATAAAGAGCAGCAGCCCAAACGCAAAGCCTTTGAGATTCTACATATTCATCTTGCAATTGTTATTCCATCACAACACGCGTCGGGAATGCTCAAATCTTGATTCACGCTAAGGACGTACTAGCGGTGTTAACAACTTCGGGGACCACAGGAATATTGGGAGCTTTCTTGCCTTTCTTCTTCTTTTTAGCTTCATGCCACTCCTTACCAAAGAATGAATTAGCTGGATCTGTCGAATTAGGTTTCGAACAAGCTGGAGCTGTGTGTTACTTACCGCATTAGAGTTTGCAGCATTCAAACTAGGGTTTCTGCATTCTTAATCTTTTGCGACATTCGAGTCCGAATGTCCAATAATATTGCACTTAGAACAGAACTTTGGTCTCTTTAGGATTTCAAAAGGTTGCCAAAACTCCAATCCTCCAACAGCAACATGAATACCATCAGAATCTAACTCGGAAAAATCAATATCAATTAACACCGAAGCAAAGTGCCCATATTCATGTGCTAACGTTCGCTGGTCAACTACAATAGGAGTACCTAGTGTTTTACCCATGGATAAGAGAGTTTTTTCAATCCAAAACTCCATAGGTAATCCAGGGAATTTGACCCAGACTGTAGCACGAGAAGATCGCTGCTTATCAGGATCAAAACTAGGGTACCATTCCATTATAGTTAGCTGTTGCTGTGCCACAATCCATTTTTCAGCTTGTAAAATCTTAGTTTTATCATCTTGTGACAGTAGCTTGATGATGAAGAAACCCCTATTCAACGGCACAAACTGAACACGATCTTCACCCATCTGCCATTGTAATAACAAGTTCTTTTTCGCATCTTCCTATGAGACTATATCGCCAGATCGCACATCCTTGCAGGTATAGATCTTCAGGGATAACAATAGCTGGTTTACCATCTTTTTTGGTAGGGTTTGGTAAAGTAGCTAGATCAACAACGGTTTTGGGTAAAACCTTTTTGCCTTTCAATCTATCAGCATAAGTAAGCGGCTTCGCAGCTTGATTAGAATCGAGAGAATCACCCATCTAGAATCACCAGATGATGATTCAAGATGAGGCGCGTGAAAAAGTTTGAAAAAATCTCCAAAATCGCCAGAGCAGTTTAGGAGAGAGAAAAATTTAGATGCCACACTGCCAGCTCCCTAATGGAGGGTGCCGCCCTTATCTTCCCCCTGGTTGCCCCTTCAAGGAGGCGTACTTCTGCCATACAAGGCTAGCTCCTCCCATCCGGTCTTAACAACAACCAGTTGTTTTCATGACCTCTTATCCCTTTTTCCTATAGGGCTTATGGTTACGAGACTGCACCCTAAGTGGAGTTTTCTTGGCCGAGTGCAAAGATAAGCCAAGACTTGCCAAGAATGGCCGAGACACTTCAAATGCCCCAAACACTCTTGGCTCAACCGTGTACCTCGGCGCCTTGATCAGATGCTGACTCCTTAGAAGAGACCCTCGGTCGTCCAACCTAAGTCATAAGCTTAGATTGAAAATCCAAGGTACCTCTCCTGGATGGGCTTTATTGACCCCAAATCTCCATGACTCAGGTTCCAGGGGCGGTGTAACCTTTTCCCTGATACATGCAACAGATACCCCCTTCTATGACGTACTTTAGGTCTTACATTTGCCTCTTGCGAAATTTTATTCGCAAACTAGGGTGTTTTTTTTTTTGTTAAGTCCAAAATATATTGATGAATAGCAAATATGTACAAAGAGTTTACAAGAAAAGAGGTCAAAAGACCCCAAAAACTTACAAACTACTTAAATCTAAAATAGGACACATAAGGATACTCTAAAGAGTGAAGAAAAATAGGTCTCTCATCATAGTTCAACCCTTCCCCATTCCTTAGAAGACAACCTCTTTTAGCCATAGCATCAGCTGCAAAATTTGCTTCACGGTAAGAATGCACGAAGCGAATAGAATCATAACTCTCTTGAATCTTTTTCCATCTTTGTCTTGCAAACCAGGGAACACTTGAATTTGTAAAAGCTGTAATCGCGCCAACAGAATCAGAACGGATTAAAACTCTTTTGACGTTCCACTTCAAAGCCCATTCTAAACCAACTATTATGCCGTACATCTCTGCCAAGTAGTTGTTTGTCCTTCCCAGACCTATACTCATAGCCCCTAGAAAATTACAAGCATGATCTCGCACTACAACCCCTGCCCCTGCAACTCCCGGATTCCCCTTAGCTGCCCCGTCACAACATAAAAGAATTTCATCCCTGTTTGGAGGCGACCAAAAACATTCGATCGGCTGAACTTGCTTCACTCGCCTGTGCCTAACTCTGAAAAAATTAAGCACTTCCAAATCCGCTGTAGTATTATACATACAGCTCTTCAATCGAATAGAGTAATCCAGAACCAAGTGAAAGACCCGCTGCTTGAAAAAATGGATGCTAGCTGAAAAATTTTGGAAGTACGCAGCATTCCTAGACAGCCAGAGCTCAGAACGTATAACCAAGTTTGTTAAAAGCCACAGCTCTTTGATGATCTTGCTTCTACCTTTAGCTGACTTGTAGGAATCTACCAAACAAAAGTGAGGACGAAGATTAAAAACATTTGAAATCCAGTTCCATATACTCACCGCAAAAGAACAGGACCATAACATATGCTCCAGGGATTCTTCTTCACTCGCACATGTAGCACCTGTTTGCCAACTCAATTTTACACCTGCTCTTGAGTTTATCTTGAGTAGCACACGCTGCTCGAATAATTTTCCAGTTCTGAGCTGCTAACTTGGGATGAATAACTCTCTTCCACAGCAGCCTGTAAACCTCTACTTCTGAGTACTTTTTCCTTATGAGTTGTTTTGCTGAAGAAACCGAGAAGATACCATCCAGCTCCGGCATCCAAACCCTGCAGTCAACACCACCTTGTAACACCGGCAAGTTATGCAGATCCACTCCAGCCCGAATCAAGTTCTGAGCATGAATACCAGTCACCTGCCAATTGTTATCTACAATAACATCACCAACCATTACAGTGCCGTCAAGATTATCTTCACCAAGCATATCAGCGATACTTGTATTGCCCAACCACACATCATAATAGAGCGAAGTAGATCTCCCATCACCAAGTAAAACCTTCATATTTCTCTCCACAATTGTGTGAACCAGCCTAACACCAGAAAGGATGGAAGAGTTCACTCCATACTGTTTAATTCTGCCTCTACGAGTAGTATACTTAGCCCATAAAAAACGAGCCCACTTTTTAGTAGAAGACCGGATGTTCCACCAAAATTTCATTAAAAGAGCTTTATTTGTAACAGCCATTTTAGAAATCCCCAAACCACCTTCCTTCACAGGGCAACAGATTTTGTCGAAACCCACAACAAATTTCCTCGCAGTATCAGCATCCCCGGACCAAAGGAAATTGCGAATAGCCCTTTCTACTTACTGAATGAATTTCTGAGGCCACTTATAAACAACCATGTTGTGAATGGCATAACTAGAAATCACGGAATTAATAAGAACAACCCGATCTTGAAAAGAGAGCATTTTACCTTTCCAAACAGAGAGTTGATTCTTAATCTTATCAACTACATTGCTAATGTGATGATATTTGACAGCACCGGGCATAATTTGAACTCCCAAATACCTATCCGGGAAGGTAGAAACTTCCATACCAAGCAAATCCGTGATAGTTCTACAACGGCTCAAAGTTCCACCCCCGAAATAAACCTTACTCTTTTGACGACAAACAGTTTGGCCCGAGGCCATTTGATATTTACCAAGCAGGTCAAGGAGATTGTGTAAACTTCTCAAATCACCTTTGCAAAAAATCATTATGTCATCAGCAAAAAAAAGATGAGTGGGAGAAATACCTTTCTTTGAAAGCATAGGAGTCATCTTCTTCTCAAGAAAGAGCTTAGTAAGATTTCTACTTAGAACATCTTCAATCAATACAAAAATAAGAGGGGACAGAGGATCACCTTGCCTCAAACCTCTATTTATTTTGAAAAAACCCTCCGGACTACCATTGAGAAGAATGGAAATACGAGCCGAGCTAAGCACCGAAAAAATCCACGTACACCAATTATTGGAAAAACCATACTTACGGAACACCTCTAAGACAAAAGACCAGCTCACTGTGTCAAAAGCTTGAGTAATATCAAGCTTTAGACCCACATTGCCGTCCTTACGCTTAGTTTTCAGATCATTCACCATCTCCGACGCCACACTGATGTTCTCATGAATATTTCTCCCCTTCATAAAAGCAACTTGTTCTTCTGAAACCAGCTTATCAAGAACACTACCAAGTCTCGTAGCAAGGATCTTAGTAAAAATTTTAAAGAAAAAATTACTAAGTCCAATAGGTCGAAAATTACGAAGAGTATTAGCACCTCTTACCTTGGCCAATAAAATCAGGAGGCTAGAATTAACCCCATTAGGAATCTTTTGGTGGTGCCAACAAAACACTATAGCATTAGTGAGATCTTGTTGTATCACATCCCAACAAAATCTGTAAAAGCAACCGGAGAAACCATCCGGACCAGGGGCACTATCAGCATCAAGATCATAAACAACGGCTTTTATTTCATCATAAGTAGGAATTGCATCCATTCTTTGACTTTCTTCCGTAGAAATAATGTCATGCTCATAATGGAATAATTGATCATCAATTGGTAATTCAGCTCCATTAAATTTAGATTCAAAATAAGACACCGTGTGATCTCTAATTTGCTCATAATTAGAGATAACAATCCCATCTTCATTTACCAACTCTGAAATCATATTGTTACTCCTTCGAGAATTAATATTAGCATGAAAAAAAGAGGTATTACTGGCACCTTCCTTAAGCCACTTGTTACGAGACTTTTGCTTCAGCATAATAGATTGACGCATACGGATTTCTTGAAGAGTAACCGAAGCCTCCTTAGCAAAATTCAGCTTCATAATATCTTCCGGATCCTCATCAGAAATACGAAGCGCAACCTCCATAGTTAATTTAGCTTGCTTGAGCCGAGCATTAACATTACCAAAGACTCTAAGGTTCCATTCCTTCATGGCTGCCTTTAATCTCTTAAGCTTGTATGGAAAAATATAATCCGGAGAACCTGAAACAGGAGCACTCCAACTCTCCATAACCATACGCATGAAGTCCGGATGAGTGAACCACATTTTTTGCACCCTGAAAGGAGCTCTTCTTGGTCTAGAAATCACAAAAGGATAGCCAATAAGAGTAGAATGGTCAGAAACTTCACGTGGAAGAGCTTTACACCGCCAATTCTCAAACTTTGTAAGCCAAGCTTCATTAATCACAGCACGGTCTAGCTTGCAAAGAATTCTATGAACACCTGATTGACCATTCGCCCAAGTGAATTTAGAACCCAAAGAGTCAGCTTCAAAAAGGTTGTTGTCGTCCAACCAATCACTGAACTCATTAATAGCGGAAGTACGTGGCACACACCCCCCTTTCTTCTCATCATTACGAAGAACACAATTAAAATCTCCCATGACCAACCAGGGAATATTATTATCCAAAGAAGAAAGCTGCTGCCATAAACTTCTACGAGGAACTTGGTAACAATTAGCATGAACAAACGAAATTAAAACATCCTCAGTCTTGATTGTAATAGCTTGTCTACTGGAATTAACCACCACCGGAGTAGCAATATGCATGGACCAAAAAATCCATAAGTTTCCTTTAGACCTACCAACTTCATTATTAATAACCTCTTTTTTATAGCCATCTACATATAAACCTTGCAAGAAAGAAAAAGTACAACGCACCTTTGGTTCTGCAAGACAAAAAATATCAGGCTTAAACTCTTTAAGCAACTCTTGTAACTTGCAACGTGACTCGTCACGTGCAAAACCATTTATGTTCCAAAAGAGAACACGCATTATAAACTAGTGTTGGAGGAGTTATTAACTAGCTGCGAAGAACCACCAGCAGTAAGACTTGGAGAGTTCTCTCTTAAAATACGGTTTGTTAAGTTGGAAGCTGAAGATGTCGAGTCTACCAAGTTATCTGAAACCGAGTTTTGCACACTGTTTCTATTTGTATTTGCATTATTTACCAACTTGTGTAAAGAAAGCATACGAGCTCTCTTAAGTTCCTGTTCCGCTCTAAATTGAGCATCACTGGAATTTTCCGCAACTTGAATTGAATTGAGCACATCAAATTTATTAGTCACGATAAGTTCACCAGCCATTAGACGATCACAAAAAGGAGTCGAAGGAGCAGTCAAAGTACTATCAGGATTGGGACTTCCAGATCCAATCAAACCTGACTTAGAAACAACAGGCCTAGTTTCACCCACTAAGACACTATGTTCTAATACCGAGTTTGAATCCTGCACCTGTTTAGTTCTCGCCAATTCAACAATGGCAGATTCAAAATCAGTTTTGTACTTATTAAAAGCAACCTCCAACTGCTGAGCCTTCACCAGCTTAGCAGTATACTCCACATTATTAGCATTCCCCACATTAGTAGTCACCACCTCAGGAACCACAGGAATTTTAGGAGTATTCTTACCCTTCTTACGTTTAGCAACCTTCCATTCACCACCAGGATTATTAACTTGACCACCGATGTTACCCATACCAAGGCTACCCTGATTGGTATTGCTATTACGCCTATCACCGGCGTTTTGAAGTTGATTACCATTAGTAGTCTGCTGAGCAGTCACAGTACTATGTTGAACTGTAGGAACTATCACTTGTTTTTTACATTCTTGATCATTATGTCCAATAATCTTGCATTTCGAACAAAACTTAGGCTTTTTCTGAATCTCCACCGGCTGCCAAAAATCCAAGCCTCCCACAGAAACATGGATAGAGTCCGTAGCAGATTCTGCAAAGTTTATATCAACCAAGACTGAAGCAAAGTGACCGTATTCATGCTCTAACGTACGCTTGTCAACCACAATTGGAGTACCTAGAGATTTAGCAATAGACAGAAGAGTTTTCTCAAACCAAAATTCTACAGGTAAACCGGGAAACTTACACCACACGGAAGCATGTGAGGTTCTTTGTTTGTCAGGATCAAAGCCAGGAAACCATTCAATTAGGTTTAACTTCTGCTGATCAAAAAACCACGCATCAGTATTTAGGATCTTGTCCTTATCAGCCTGCGATAACAACTTGATGATAAAAAACCCTCTGTTCATTGGAACGAAGTGAACGTTCCCCTGACCAAGCTGCCATTGTTTTTCTAGGTTATTTTTCACATCCTGAAAGTTAACCCCTTTTAAATCTAATCTCCCAATGAGACTAAATTTCCAGTAATCACATCCCTCCAAGAAAAAGGATTCGGGTAGAATCACTGCTGGTTTCCCTCTTTCACTTTGTTGGTATAGGTAACGTGTTTAGATCAATAGTAGTAACAGGTATTTGTTGTTTTCCTTTAACTTGGTCAAGCATATGTAAGAGTTCTCAAAGGATTAGTTTGAGAAACATCTCCCATTTCGCACCACCACCGAGATGATTCGATCAGAAGCGCGAAATTTTGTCCGCAAACTAGGGTGTACGCCTGTTTATGGGTAAAAATCGTTTCCGCCGATTTTGGTAAATTCGGTAGGTGAGTGAGATATTGGTTTAAACCCTAAACAAATGTGTTGCACGTGAGCACTTTATAGATTCGAGAGATCAATCTGTACAAGTCCGGCCTAAACCAAGAAATGGCCGTTCCAGACTTGCTTCGGTCACAAAGTGGAGGAGAAGGTTTGATTTGGGGAGGGAAGCAAAGAAAGGTGTTGAGACCAGAATAATTCTGGGAGAGTAGTGTCTCGACTTGTATCAGAAAGTGAAAGCTTAGGAAGCTTGCAAGAGATGAAAGCTTTTTGGAGAGCTTGCAAAGTTGTCTTTTCTGAGAGTGTTGTATTTTTCTCCTGACCGAGACTTGTTGTCTGGTGGAAATAGGTAAGACCTATTTATACAAGTCGAGATTGAAACGTACCCTGGCCTCATGAAGGAAGAGAGTAAAGGGTGAAATAATGGGAGGAGGTGGTAACCGCATGGTGTTAATGGGTGAAAACGTTTTCACCATTATTTCCTCATTTATTTGACCGCTTTATTCCTATTCACGCTTTCTTAATGTGAGCGTAGTGTACGCTGCAAGCTGTGACCGCCAAACCAAGACCCCGGAAAGCATCCCCCAGTTTGTGTTGATGTCTCGAGTGTTGGTTGCATCTTGAGTGCAAGTGGTGCTGCTAGGGGCGCATGTGGCATGTGCGGAATGCCTTTGTTGCGAGTTGCACCTCGAGCGCAAGTGGCAATGCCAGAGTTGCTAGTGGCGTGTGTGGCATGTGCCAATGGCATGTGTGGAATGCCTTGGTGGTAGGTTGTACGTTGAGTGTAAGTGGCAATGCATAGAGCTGCTAGTGACGTGTGTGGCATGTGCCAATGGCATGTGCGGAATGCCTTGGCGGTAGGTTGCACGGTTTGCAAGTTAGGCTACCAGCGTGGGTTTTGGCATGTGCCAATGGCGCGTACGGCCAAGTTGGCCTAGGTTGCACGACTTGCAAGTTGGGCTACTAGCATGCGTGTTTTGCATGCGCCAATGGCATGCGTGGCCAAGTTGAATCATGGCCCGTGTTTAGAAAAGCTACCAGCGAGCGTGTTGGTATGTGCCAATGGCATGCTCGGCCATTAGGGCCACATCCTGGTAAGAAAAGCTACCAGCGAGCGTGTTGGCATGTGCCAATGGCATGCGTGGCCAATTTTGGTCGCGCCTTGGTAGAAAAAGCTACTAGCGAGCGTGTTGGCATGTGCCAATGGCATGCGTGGCCAATTTGGGTCGCGCCCTGGTAGGAAAAGCTACCAGCGAGCGTGTTGGCATGTGCCAATGGCATGCGTGGCCAATTTGGGTCGCTCCCTGGTAGGAAAAGCTACCAGCGAGCGTGTTGGCATGTGCTAATGGCATGCGTGGCCAATTTGGGTCGCGCCTTGGTAGAAAAAGCTACCAGCGAGCGTGTTGGCATGTGCCAATGGCATGCGTGGCCTATTTGGGTCGCGCCTTGGTAGAAAAAGCTACCAGCGAGCGTGTTGGCATGCGTGGCCAATTTGGGTCGCGCCCTGGTAGGAAAAGCAACCAGCGAGCGTGTTGGCATGTGCCAATGGCATGCGTGGCCAATTTGGGTCGCGCCTTGGTAGAAAAAGCTACCAGCAAGCGTGTTGGCATGTGCCAATGGCATGCGTGGCCAATTTGGGTCGCGCCCTGGTAGGAAAAGCTACCAGCGAGCGTGTTGGCATGTGCCAATGGCATGCGTGGCCAATTTGGCCTAGGTTGCATGATTTGCAATGGCATGGGCGCCATTTTGGCATGGCATGGTTGGGCCAAGGTAAGGGTGCATTATTTGCAAGCCTAGCGTAGCTAGGGCCAAGGCGTGGGCGCCATTTTGGCATGGCATGGTTAGGGCCAAGGTAAGGGTGCTTAGCTTGGCGTGACGTGACTAGCGTAGCTAGGGCCAAGGCAGAGTGCGTTTGGCATGGCACGGCTAGCTCGGGCTAAATGTGGCTGGCATGATTTGCCATTGGCACGGAGGTGCGGCTAGCATGGTTGGCATGCTTTGGCGCGTTTGGTGTGGCTGGCATGATTTTCCATTGGCACAGAGGTGCGGCTAGCTTGGGCTAGGTGTGGCTGGCATGATTAGCCATTGGCACGGAGGTGCGGCTAACATGGTTGGCATGCTTTGGCGCGTTTTGGTGTGGATGGCATGATTTTCCATTGGCGCAGAGGTGTGGATAGGGCCAAGGTAAGTGTGTTTGGCTTGGCGTGGTGTGATTAGCGTAGCTAGGGCCAAGGCAGAGTTCATTTGGCATGGCGCGGCTAGCTTGGGATAGGTGTGGCTGGCATGATTTGCCATTGGCACAGAGGTGCGGCCAGCATGGTTGGCATGCTTTGGCGCGTTTTGGTGTGGCTGGCATGATTTTCCATTGGCACAGAGGTGCGGCTAGCTTGGGCTAGCTGTGGCTGGCATGACTTGCCATTGACACGGAGGGGAATTAGGGTTTTGTTCGTCGTAACCCTAATTTGAAAAAATACCCCCTATTAATTACTGATTACATGCATTAAATGTCCTAATAAATGTGTCACTGGTGACATTAGGTTATTTGGGGTTTTACGATTTTACCCTTTGTTTAAAAACCACCATCAACATTAAGTCCCCTGCTTAGCTCGGAACAGGAGCTTTGTTGCGAGGTAAGCATAAGATGGTGACAAACTATCAACAACAAACTGTAAAGAAAATTGAGGAGGCTCGTCTGACCTTTTTATAAACAGGATTTGGAATCCTTGCCTCTGGCAGTTTTGTGCAAATCGGGAGGCTGGCACAATTGGGAAGTTAGTGTCGTGAGAGACAGGAAGCTGGGCGGCATTGAGAAGTTGTCACGAGTTGGGGAACTGAGCGTGCTAGTTGGCGGGACCGGCGCAAGGTGGGGAAGCTGAGCGTGCTTGCTGGCGTGACTTGGGCGGCCATTGGGAAGTTGGCGCAGTTGGTGGGGCCGGTGTGGCTTGGGCGGTTGGAAACTGGCGCGAGCTTGATGGGACCGGTGAAAACAAGGAGGGAGTAGGTGTTTCTACATACAGCAAAGTTTCCTTATTTCGCCTTCTTTCACGCGCAGCTTCAATCAGGGCATTATTCATGCTAAAATCCGGAAGCGTTATGTTCCTCATTGCTTCCTTTCCTTTTTTAAGGTTCCGTATTCATACCCAACATAATTGTATCGTCTCCCTTGTTTGAGAAAGGGATTCTTCTTATCGAGTTTCTCTCTTTGTCATGTCGCACAGAGATGAATCATCTTCTAACCAGCCAGATTCTCTAGGTGAAGGCGCGAGATCTGATTCTTGCAGGAGCATCCCAACAAAGGTTATTCGGGTTAAGAAAATCATACCGGTATGTTTTCTTCTTCTTTGGTGGACTGACGTGCGCTTTATCACTTGTTTGGTGAATGGAAAATTTCCCTTTTGTGCAGAGATATCCCGTTGGAGCATGTGTTACTATTATCGACGAGGATGACCTAGTCGTTCCCCTCCCTTCAATTTCAACCTTATTGACTGCTGCAGACTTGGAGAACGCTGATTTAGGGCTCTCTTGTCATGAATACCCTTATGCAGGTTTGTCGTTTGGGACCCGTATGAGGTGTCTCTCCTCCAATTATCGGAATGTTGGCGGTTTCCTGGTGCGGAAAGAATTCGTGGTCCTTTATACGAGGATATGGAAGACATACGGCCATATCGCTACCAGGAGCGTAGTGAAGTGTTGTTCGTCCGCCTTGGTTTCCATAGTGAACTGTCTTTTGCCAATGATTGCCGAGATGGAGAATATGTCCATCCGTGCTGCTGCAGAGTCATCCATTCAAAGGTGGGAGAATATGGTGTCCACCTGTGAATCCTTGGAGTTTAATATCAGCTGGTTGCGGCATCGTCTCAATATTGTGAAAGTCGACAGAGCCGGTATTCTTACTGGTGTGATCCCTGCCACAAAAACCATGCTGGAAGAGGAGAAAGCTTTGGCCTTGGAGTCCCAGAGGATTGAAGAATTAATTCGCGACTTGAAGAGTAGGGCTGAAAGATATCACGGTCGATTGAAGATGATATTTTGTAGGGATTATAATTTACTAGATGGGCTTTTCTGACTTGTATCACGAGATTTGAAGGCTCCTCTTTCTTTTTTTTTTTCTTTTTTTTTTTTGTTGAAGAAATAAAGAAATTCCATTAATCCGTTGGATTGTATTGAAATTTGATAATTGGCAAGAAAATTAAAAGCAGAGAGGGTGTCTGGACGTTCACACTTTTGATGTTGCATGTTGCAAGGAAATGATTAGGCGTAGTATGCCTTAAGCCACTTTCCGTTGATGACTGCCTCTAGCTTTCCCCCATCTTCTTTGATAATCTTGTAGTAACCACTGTCGTACGCTTTAGTGATTATGTACGTCCCTTCCCATTTGGGAGAAAACTTCGGTGCCGATGCATCTTGCTGGATGTGTTTGGCGGTTTTTAGCACCAGATCTCCTTCCTTGAAAACCCTGGATAGTACATGGCTGTTGTACACCCTGGAAATCCTGTTTCTGTATGCTTGTGCATGTTCCTCTGCTCGGGATCTTCTAGAGTCCATAGTATCTAGTTCTGCGATTCTGGCATTGAGTGATTCGGCTTCATTCCACTGAGGTCCACTCGCTGCGACGATTCTGGTAGACGGGATCTTGATTTCTGCTGGGAGGATCGCGTCTGCACCGTAGACAAGGGAGTAGGGAGACATGCCGGTGGAGCTTCTAGGAGATGTTCTGTACGCCCATAGAGCCATCGGCAATTGCTCGTGCCAGTTACGGGATTGTCGTGTCTTGTCGGGTGAGGATTCGGATCAGAGTCTTGTTGGTGCTTTCGGCTTGCCCATTCCCCTGGGGATAATAGACAGTAGAGAAGACTTGTTTAATTCCGTACCTCTCAAGTAGTTCCTGCACTTGCTTGTTAGCAAAAGGTGTGCCGTTGTCGGTGATGACGTGTTTAAGTACGCCAAAACGGCAGATGATGTGTTCCTTGACGAATGCCGCGATCGTGGCTCCAGTGGTTCCTTTCAACGGGACAGCTTCAACCCACTTGGTAAAGTACTCGGTCGCGGTTATTATGTATTCATCCTGTTTTGAGGATGGCGGGTTGATCTTCCCAATGATGTCGAGTCCCCAGCTATAAAAGGGCCACGAGCTACTTATCGAGTGTAGGGATGTTGGGGGCGCGTGGATGAGGTTTCCGTGAATCTGGCATTCTCGGCATTTCTGAACGAAAGTAGTTGCGTCATCTTCCATGGTCGGCCAGTAGTACCTCTCGTGTATCTACAGGAAAAGTTTTTGTTTCCCTTGGTGTTCGCCTTCGTGCATTTCTCTTAACATAACTGGGATTTCTGTACCGCCCAAACACCGCAGTAGACTTCCTCCGAAACTCTTGCGATATAAAACCCCGTCATGGAACACGAATCTTTTAGACTTTTGTTTTAGCTTGGATGCATCCTCTTTGTCAGTAGGAAGAATGCCGTCGCGAAAGAAAACGATGTACGGCTCCCGCCAGTCCCCAGTGTGACTGATGTTGAGGACTTATGTCTGACATGGGGGCGCCTGACAACTGGGACACGCCTTCTGGAGTAATCGGGATTGGGCTTCCATCTCCGGCCAATAGTATCCAAGTCGTTGTAAACGACGATAGAGGGTTACTACTGATGTTATTCCACAGACTTCGGTATGAACATGTTCAAGTTGTTGTTGTGCTTCCTCTTTTCCGAGACACCTTTGACAGAGAGTCATCTCGGATTTCGATGATACAGAACATCTTGAAGCATAAAGAAATTCCGCAAAGTATTGAGGTCGACCTTCCCTTGGAAAAGTGAGTTGTTGAGTTCTTGAATGATAGGAGTTCTCCAGTCATCGTCCTTGGCTCTCTCAGGTTGTGAAAGCCATGTTGAAGCTATGGTTCGCCGTTTTACTGTTAGGGTTTCCTCGGATCCTTCGAACTGTAGCTTTGATGCTAGTGTAGCTAGGCAGTCAGCATGCTTGTTACTGCTACGGCCGACATGTGTGATGGTTGCTTCGGCGAAATAATTTAATAGTTTTTGTGCTTCAGCCCTGTATGGTGCCAGCGTCAGTTCTTTCAATGCGTAAATCCCGTTTACCTGGTTGATGAGTAATTTGGAATCTCCTCTTATCTCCAAACACGTGGCCCCGGCTCGTTTAGCTAGTGATAGTCCAATGAGGAAGGCCTCGTATTCAGCTGAGTTATTGGTGCATGGAAAGTCTAGCTTGAAAGAGTGCGAGAATACTTCTCCAGCAGGAGATACTAGTACCACACCTGCTCCTCCGGTGTTAGTGCTAGGGGTGGAAGAGCCGTCGAAGAACAATAGCCATGCTTCTTTTTCGACTAAAAAGATATCTGGAAGGTCTCCCGGAAGATCTTCTCGTAACTCTGCGATGTTTTCTATTGGGAATGCTGCTAACAGGTCTGCAACAGCCTGTCCCTTTATGGCCCTCGGGGAAACGCACGTTATGTCGAATTCTGACAGCTGCAGGAGCCATTTAGCCGGCCTCCCTATCAGGGCGGGTTTCGAGAGAAGGAACTTTACAGGGTCTGACTTGGATATTAACACCACCTTGTTGGAGAGGAGGTAGTGCCACGAACACGGATGGAATAAATTAACGCTAAACATGCCTTTTCGCTTTGGGGTATATCGAGTTCAGCGTCTCTCAACATTCGACTGAAGTAATATATGGGATATTCAATTCCTTTGTCGTCTTCTTGAGCAAGGAGGGCTCCAATGGCGGTATCGCTAAAGGCTGTGTAAAGACATAGTGGCTTCCCTTGCATAGGAGGCTTCATGACGGTCGGGGAGGACAGCGTTTGTTGGATCTTCTAGTACGCTTTTTGCTGAGACGTAGTCCATGTGAAATTCACTCCTTTTTTCAGCAGAGGGGTAAACGCAGTAATGAGCTGTGCCATCCCCGGTATGAAGCGACGAATGTAGTTTACCTTGCCCATGAAACTCTGGAGCTCCTTTGCGGTTCGTGGTGGTGGCATCGTGAGGATAGCTTGCGTTTTGACTGGGTCAACTTTTATCCCTGCGACCGTTACTTGGAATCCCAAGAATTTCCCCGAAGAGACACCAAAGGCGCATTTCAAAGGATTCATCTTCAACTTGTATTCGCGACATCTTTCGAACACTTGTCGTAGCGTTCCTGGATGATCCGCTCGAGTCTTTGATTTAACCACCACATCATCTACGTAATCTTCGACTTGCTTGTGCATCATATCGTGGAAGATGGTAGTCATGGCGCGTTGGTAAGTAGCGCCAGCGTTCTTCAGACCGAAAGGCATTACGATGTAATAGAAGTTTCCGAGAGGGGTTCGGAAAGCAGTCTTACTCGCGTCGTGCTCATACATATTTATCTGGTTGTAGCCGCTATATCCATCCATGAAAGAGAACATACCATGTCCACTGGTAGCGTCTACCAGCATGTCGATGTTAGGGAGCGGGAAATCGTCTTTAGGGCAGCACTTGTTCAGATCTCTAAAATCAACACAACATCTGATCTGACCATTCTTCTTTTTAACGGGAACGATATTGGCCAACCAGGTGGGATGGTGAATAGGTTTGACAAAACCATCGGCTAGTAATTTCTGGACCTCCGCCTTGATTTGTTCTTCTACGTCGTGTCTGAATTGTCTTGGAGGCTGCTTGACTGGCTTGGATCCGGGTATCACGTGCAGATGGTGGGTGACTAGTTTTTCATCCAAGCCAGGCATTTCTTCGTAAGTCCATGCGAAAACGTCCTGGTATTCTTTGAGTAGGTCGACTAGCTTTGAGCGTTCTGCAGAATGTAGAGTCGAACTGATCAGAATGGGTCGTGGGAATTCCTCATTCCCTATATTGACAGTTTCGAGTTCGTCGGTGGTCAAGTCGGTCCCGTCTTGCAGCTTCTGAGGGGCGTCTGGAACTTCCTCCTAGTTATTGTGAAAACATTCTTTCGGGCGGAGAGACCGGGTCATGGTCTCCCCTGCTAAATGCTAACAACGGTGATGATGTGTGAGTTTTCCCTTTTTGCTTCGTCCTGCGGTAAGGGTGCATTCTCGCTTGGTGCGGGCACGGGTTACGCCCGGTGGTGGGAGACTAGCGGGTCTTCCTTCTGAGGAGACGGTGGGAGGGCGGTCTCCTCTACGGAGTATCTCCAGCTTGTAGGCTTGTGTTAATTTGACATGCCCAAGTATTAATTTGACATGTCTAGGATCAATTTTCAGATGCCCAAGATCGTAGGCTTGTGCTTTCATGCCCATGCCCAAGATTCAATTTGACATGCCCAAGATTCAATTTGAGATGCCTATGATCAATTTTTAGATTCCCAAGACCGTAGGCTTTTGCTTTCATGGCCATGCCCGAGATTCAACTTGACATTTATAGGATCAATTTTCATATGCCCAAGACCGTAGGCTTGTGCTTTCATTCCCATGCCCAAGATTCAATTTGACATGCCCAAGTTTAAATTTGACATGTCTAGGATCAATTTTGAGATGCCCAAGATCGTAAGCTTGTGCTTTCACGCCCATGCCCAAGATTCAATTTGAGATGCCTAGGATCAATTTTTAGATTCCTAAGACCATAGGCTTTTGCTTTCATGCCCATGCCCGAGATTCAATTTGACATGTCTAGGATCAATTTTGAGATGCCCAAGACCGTAGGCTTGTGCTTTGATGCCCATGCCCAAGATTTAATTTGACAAGCCCAAGTTTAAATTTGACATGTCTAGGATCAATTTTGAGATGCCCAAGACCGTAGGCTTGTACTTTCATGCCCATGCCCTAGATTCAATTTCACATGCCTAGGATCAATTTTTAGATGCCCAAGACCGTAGGCTTGTGCTTTCATACCCTTGCCCACGATTCAATTTGACATGCCCAAGTTTAAATTTGACATATCTGGGTTCAATTTTGAGATGCCCAAGACCGTAGGCTTGTGCTTTCATGCCCATTCCCAAGATTCAATTTGAGATGCCCAAGACCGTAGGCTTTTACTTTCATGCCCATGCCCGAGATTCAATTTGACATTCCTAGGATCAACTTTGAGATACCCAAGATTGTAAGCTTGTGCTTTCATGCCCATGCCCAAGATTCAATTTGAGATACTTAGGATCAATTTTTAGATTCCTAAGACCGTAGGCTTTTGCTTTCATGCCCATGCCCGAGATTCAATTTGACATGTCTAGGATCAATTTTGACATGCCCAAGACCGTAAGCTTGTACTTTCATGGCCATGCCCAAGATTCAATTTGAGATGCCTAGGATCAATTTTTAGATGCCCAAGACTGTAGGCTTTTGCTTTCATGCCCATGCCCGAGATTCAATTTGACATGCCTAGGATCAATTTTGAGATACCCAATACCGTAGGCTTGTGCTTTCATGCCCATGCCAAAGATGCATTTGACATGCCCAAGTTTAAATTTGACATGTCTAGGATCAATTTTGAGATGCCCAAGACCGTAGGCTTGTGATTGCATGCCCATGCCCAAGATTCAATTTGACATGCCCAAGTTTAAATTTGACATGTCTAGGATCAATTTTGAGATGCCCAAGACCGTAAGCTTGTGTGCTTTCATTCCCATGCCCAAGATTCGGGAGGCGTTTTTTTCTGGAGGCGAATTTTTCTGCAGACAAAATGGCTAAGCGTGGATGTTTACTAGTTAAGGAAGTGGTAATGCATTAAGAAGGAAGACCATTTTTTTAAAATTCAGTTGAGTATCCAAATGTTTCTTATTATCGTTTCCAGTAGTATCCAATTTTTTGGGTTGTTGTGACCTCTTTTCTTGTAAACTATACTTTGTAAATTTTGTTATCTATTAAGACAATTTTGACTTATCAAAAAAAAAAAAAAAACCATGCCCAAGATTCAATTTGAGATGCCTAGGATCAATTTTTAGATTCTCAAGACCATAGGCTTTTGCTTTCATGCCCATGCCCGAGATTCAATTTGACATGTCTAGGATCAATTTTGAGATGCCCAAGATTGTAGTTTTGTGATTTCATTCCCATGCCCAAGATTCAATTTTACATGCCCAAGATTGAATTTGACATGTCTAGGATCAATTTCGAGATGCCCAAGATCGTAAGCTTGTGCTTTCATGCCCATGCCCTATATTCAATTTGAGATGCCTAGGATCTATTTTTAGATTCCTAAGACCGTAGGCTTTTGCTTTCATGCCCATGCCCGAGATTCAATTTGACATGTCTAGGATCAATTTTGAGATGCCCAAGACCGTAGGCTTGTGCTTTTATGCCCATGCCCAAGATTTAATTTAACATGCCCAAGTTTAAATTTGACATGTTTAGGATCAATTTTGAGATGCCCAAGATCGTAAGCTTGTGCTTTCATGCCCATGCCCAATATTCAATTTGAGATGCCTAGGATCTATTTTTAGATTCCTAAGACCGTAGGCTTTTGCTTTCATGCCCATGCCCGAGATTCAATTTGACATGTCTAGGATCAATTTTGAGATGCCCAAGACCGTAGGCTTGTGCTTTTATGCCCATGCCCAAGATTTAATTTAACATTCCCAAGTTTAAATTTGACATGTTTAGGATCAATTTTGAGATGCCCAAGACCGTAGGCTTGTGCTTTCATGCCCATGCCCAAGATTCAATTTGAGATGTCTAGGATCAATTTTTAGATGCCCAAGACCGTAGGCTTTTGCTTTCATGCCCATGCCCGAGATTCAATTTGACATGCCTAGGATCAATTTTTAGATTCCCAAGACCGTAGGATTTTACTTTCATGCCCATGCCCGAGATTCAATTTGAAATGTCTAGGATCAATTTTGAGATGCCCAAGACCGTAGGCTTGTGCTTTCATACCCATCCCAATATTCAATTTGACATGCCCAAGTTTAAATTTGACATGTCTAGGATCAATTTTGAGATGCCCAAGACCGTAAGCTTGTGCTTTCATGCCCATGCCCAAGATTCAATTTGAGATGCCTAGGATCAAGTTTGTGATTCCTAAGACCTAGGATCAATTTTGAGATGGCGTAGGCTTTGCTTTCATGCCCATGCCCAAGACTTAATTTGATTTAAATTTGGCATGTCTAGGATCAATTTTGAGATGCCCAAGACCGTAGGCTTGTGCTTTCATGCCCATGCCCAAGATTCAATTTGAATGCCTAGGATCAATTTTGAGATGACCGTAGGATTGTGCTTTTTGCCCAAGAGTTAATTTGACATGCCAAGTTTAAATTTGACATGTCTAGGATCAATTTTGAGATGCCCAAGACCGTAGGCTTGTGCTTTCATGATGCCCATGCCCAAGATTCAATTTGACATGCCCAAGTTTAAATTTGACAGGATCAATTTTGAGATGCCCAAGACCGTAGCTTGTTCTTTCATGCCCATGCCTTTCATGCCCATGCCAATTTTAAGATTCAATTTGACATGCCTAGGATCAATTTTGAGATTCCTAAAGACCGTAGGCTTGTGTTTTCTTGCCCATGCCTAAGAAGATTCAATTTGACATGTCTAGGATCAATTTTGAGATGCCCAAGACCGTAGGCTTGTGCTTTCATGCCCATGCCCAAGATTCAATTTGACATGCCCAAGTTTAAATTTGACATTTCTAGGATCAATTTTGAGATGTCCAAGACCGTAGGCTTGTGCTTTCATGCCCATGCCCAAGATTCAATTTGACATGCCTAGGATCAATTTTGAGATGCCCAAGACCGTAGGCTTGTGCTTTCATGCCCATGCCCAATATTCAATTTGACATGCCCAAGTTTAAATTTGACATGAGTAGGATCAATTTTGAGATGCCCAAGACCGTAGGCTTGTGCTTTCATGCTCATGCCCAAGATTCAATTTGACATGCCCAAGTTTAAATTTGACATGTCTAGGATCAATTTTGAGATGCCCAAGACCGTAGGCTTGTGCTTTCATGCCCATGCCAAAGATTCAATTGGAGATGCCTAGGATCAATTTTTAGATTCCCAAGACCGTAGGCTTTTGCTTTCATGCCCATGCCCGAGATTCAATTTAACATGTCTAGGATCAATTTTTATATGCCCAAGCTCGTTGGATTGTGCTTTCATGCAAATGCCCAAGACCGTAAGCTTAAATTTGACATGTCTAGGATCAATTTTGAGATGCCCAAGACCGTAAGCTTGTGCTCTCATGCCCATGCCCAAGATTCAATTTGACATGCCCAAGTTTAAATTTGACATGTCTAGGATCAATTTTGAGATGCCCAAGACCGTAGGCTTGTGCTTTCATGCCCATGCCCAAGATTCAATTTGACATGCCTAGGATCAATTTTGAGATGCCAAGACCGTAGGCTTTGTTTTCATGCCCATGCCCAAGATTCAATTTGACATGCCCAAGTTTAAATTTGACATGTCTAGGATCAATGTTGAGATGCCCAAGACCGTAGGCTTGTGCTTTCATGCCCATGCCCAAGATTCAATTTGACATGCCCAAGTTTAAATTTGACATGTCTAGGATCAATTTTGAGATGCCCAAGACCGTAGGCTTGTGCTTTCATGCCCATGCCCAAGATTCAATTTGACATGCCAAGGATTCAATTTTGAGATGCCCAAGTTTAAATCTGACATGTCTAGGATCAATTTTTATATTCCCAAGACCGTAGGCTTTTGCTTTCATGCCCATGCCCGAGATTCAATTTGACATGTCTAGGATCAATTTTGAGATGCCCAAGACCGTAGGCTTGTGCTTTCATGCCCATTGCCCAAGATTCAATTTGACATGCCCAAGTTTAAATTTGATATGTCTAGGATCAATTTTGAGATGCCCAAGACCGTAGGCTTGTGCTTTCATGCCCATGCCCAAGATTCAATTTGAGATCCTAGGATCAATTTTAGATGCCCAAGAGCGTAGGCTTTTGCTTTCATGCCCATGCCCAAGATTCAATTTGACATGTCTAGGATCAATTTTGAGATATGCCCATGCCCAAGATTCAATTTGACATGCCCAAGTTTGAATTTGACATGTCTAGGATCAATTTTGAGATGCCCAAGACCGTAGGCTTGTGCTTTCATGCCCATGCCAAAGATTCAATTTGAGATGCCTAGGATCAATTTTTAGATTCCCAAGATCGTAGGCTTTTGCTTTCATGCCCATGCCCGAGATTCAATTTGACATGTCTAGGATCAATTTTGAGATGCCCAAGACCGTAGGCTTGTGCTTTCATGCCCATGCCCAAGATTCAATTTGACATGCCCAAGTTTAAATTTGACATGTCTAGGATCAATTTTGAGATGCCCAAGACCGTAGGCTTGTGCTTTCATGCCCATGCCCAAGATTCAATTTGACATGCCCAAGTTTAAATTTGACATGTCTAGGATCAATTTTGAGATGCCCAAGACCGTAGGCTTGTGCTTTCATTTCATGCCCATGCCCAAGATTCAATTTGAGATGACCAAGATTTTTTTTCTAGGATCAATGTTTTTTTAGATGCCCAAGACCGTAGTAAATTTTGCTTTCATGCCCATGCCCAAGATTCAATTTGACATGTCTAGGATCATTTTTTTGAGATGCCTAAGACCGTAGGCTTGTGCTTTCATGCCCATGCCCAAGATTCAATTTGACATGCCCAAGTTTAAATTTGACATGTCTAGGATCAATTTTGAGATGCCCAAGACCGTAGGCTTGTGCTTTCATGCCCATGCCCAAGATTCAATTTGACATGCCCAAGATTAAATTTGACATGTCTAGGATCAATTTTGAGATGCCCAAGACCAAGGCTTTTGCTTTCATGCCCATGCCCCCAGATTCAATTTGACATGCCTAGGATCAATTTTTAGATGCCCAAGACCGTAGGCTTGTGCTTTCATGCCCATGCCCAAGATTCAATTTGACATGCCCAAGTTCAAATTTGACATGTCTAGGATCAATTTTGAGATGCCCAAGACCTTAGGCTTTTGCTTTCATGCCCATGCCCAAGATTTGAATTTGACATGCACAAGTTTAAATTTGACATGTCTAGGATCGATTTTGAGATGCCCAAGACCGTAGGCTTGTGCTTTCATGACCATGCCCAAGATTCAATTTGACATGCCCAAGTTTAAATTCGACATGTCTAGGATCAATTTTGAGATGCTCAAGACCATAGGCTTGTGCTTTCATGCCCATTCCCAAGAGTCTATTTGACATGCCTAGGATCAATTTTTAGATTCCCAAGACCGTAGGCTTTTGCTTTAATGCCCATGCCCGAGATTCAATTTGACATGTCTAGGATCAATTTTGATATGCCCAAGACCGTAGGCTTGTGCTTTCATGCCCATGCCCAAGATTCAATTTGACATGCCCAAGTTCAAATTTGACATGTCTAGGATCAATTTTGAGATGCCCAAGACCTTAGGCTTATGCTTTCATGCCCATGCCCAAGATTCAATTTGACATGCCCAAGTTTAAATTTGATATGTCTAGGATCAATTTTGAGATGCCCAAGACCGTAGGCTTGTGCTTTCATGCCCATGCCCAAGATTCAATTGAGATGTCTAGGATCAATTTTTAGATGCTCAAGACCGTAGGCTTTTGCTTTCATGCCCATGCCCAAGATTCAATTTGACATGTCTAGGATCAATTTTGAGATGCCCAAGACCGTAGGCTTGTGCTTTCATGCCCATGCCCAAGATTCAATTTGACATGCCCAAGTTTAAATTTGACATGTCTATGATCAATTTTGAGATGCCCAAGACCGTAGGCTTGTGCTTTCATGCCCATGCCCAAGACTTAATTTGACATGCCCAAGTTTAAATTTCACATGTCCAGGATCAATTTTGAGATGCCCAAGACCGCAAGCTTGTGCTTTCATGCCCATGCCCAAGATTCAATTTGAGATGCCTAGGATCAATTTTTAGATGCCCAAGACCGTAGGCTTGTGCTTTCATGCTAATGCCCAAGATTCAATTTGACATGCCCAAGTTTAAATTTGACATGTCTAGGATCAATTTTGAGATGCCCAAGACCTTAGGCTTGTGCTTTCATGCCCATGCCCAAGATTCTATTTGACATACCCAAGTTTAAATTTGATATGTCTAGGATCAATTTTGAGATGTCCAAAACCGTAGGCTTGTGCTTTCATGCCCATGCCCAAGATTCAATTTGAGATGTCTAGGATCAATTGTTAGATTTTCAAGACCGTAGGCTTTTGCTTTCATGCCCAAGTCCAAGATTCAATTTGACATGTCTAGGATCAATTTTGAGATGCCCAAGACCGTAGGCTTGTGCTTTCATGTCCATGCCCAAGATTCAATTTGACATGCCCAAGTTTAAATTTGACATGTCTAGGATCAATTTTGAGATGCCCAAGACCGTAGGCTTGTGCTTTCATGCCCATGCCCAAGATTCAATTTGACATGCCCAAGTTTAAATTTGACATGTCTAGGATCAATTTTGAGATGCCCAAGACCGTAAGCTTGTGCTTTCATGCCCATGCCCAAGATTCAATTTAAGATGCCTAGGATCAAGTTTGTGATTCCTAAGACCGTAGGCTTTTGCTTTCATGCCCATGCCCGAGATTTAATTTGGCATGTCTAGGATCAATTTTGAGATGCCCAAGACCGTAGGCTTGTTCTTTCATGCCCATGCCCAAGACTTAATTTGACATGCCCAAGTTTAAATTTCACATGTCCATGATCAATTTTGAGATGCCCAAGACCGCAAGCTTGTGCTTTCATGCCCATGCCCAAGATTCAATTTGAGATGCCTAGGATCAATTTTTAGATGCCCAAGACCGTAGGGATTTGCTTTCATGCCCATGCCCAAGATTAAATTTGACATGCCTAGGATCAATTTTTAGATGCCCAAGACCGTAGGATTGTGCTTTCATGCCCATGCCCAAGATTTAATTTGACATGGCCAAGTTTAAATTTGACATGTCTAGGATCAATTTTGAGATGCCCAAGACCTTAGGCTTGTGCTTTCATGCCCATCCCCAATATTCAATTTGAGATGCCTAGGATCAATTTTTTTTTTTTTTGGTAAGTCCAAAATTGTATTGATGAATAGCAAATATTTACAAAAGTTTACAAGAAAAGAGGTCAAAAGACCCCAAAAACTTATAAACTATTTAAATCTAAAATAAGAGACATTTGGATATTCCAAATTTCTTAGAAAATAAGGTCTCTCATCATAATTCATCCCTACACCATTCCTTAGCAGACAACCTCTTTTAGCCATGGAGTCTGCTGAAAAATTTGCTTCACGATAAGTGTGAACAAAACGAATCGAATCATAGCTGTCTTGAATCTTACTCCATCTTTGCCTAGCAAACCAAGGCAAATTAGAGTTCTCAAACGCCAAAATTGCACCAATAGAATCTGATCGCACCAGAACTTTACGGACTTCCCATTTCCTTGCCCATTCTAAACCAACTATTACACCATATAATTCTGCCAAAAAGTTATTTGTTGTCCCCAAACCAATGCTCATGGCTCCAACAAAATTACAATTATGATCACGAACTACAACACCCGCACCAGCAATACCAGGGTTTCCTTTGGCTGCTCCATCACAACACAAAAGAAGTTCATCACTGTTTGGCGGCTCCCAATTACATTCAACAGGCTGCACCATTTTTACTTGTCTATGACGAACACGGAAACAGTTCAAAATCTCTAAATCCGCTGAAGTATTATGCATAACACTCTTCAAACGCACAGCATAATCATGAATCAAATGAAACACACGCTGTTTAAAAAATTGTATACTAACAGCAGCGTTTTGAAAGCACGCCATATTTCTTGTATTCCACAGCTCCGAACGAATAACAAGGTTGGTTAACAGCCATAGATCCTTAACAATTCTACTCCTTCCTTTGGCAGATTTATAAGAAGTAATCAAATCATAATGAGGCTGCAAATTGAACAAACCTGAACACCACTGCCAAGTTTGAGCAGCAAACGTACAGCTCCAAAGAATATGTTGTAGCGATTCCTCCTCCAGCTTGCAAAGGTAGCACCTGTTGGCTATTTCGGTTTTGAATCTATTTTTGAGCTTGTCTTGAGTCGCACACGCTTCCCTTACAATCTTCCAATTTTGAGCAGCTAGTTTAGGATGAATTGCACGTCTCCACAAAAGACCATAAACTTCTGAAGTTGCATACTTCTTACGCACCAGATTCTTGGCTGAAGAAACCGTAAAATTTCCTTTCAATTCCGGCATCCACACCCTGCAATCAGCCCCTCCTTGCAGCATAGGCAAGTTGTTTAAGTCCACCCCAGCCCCGATCAGATTCGAACATGTATGCCCCGCAACTGCCAAGAATTATTAACAATAATTTCACTAACCATGACCGTGCCATCCAGCTCATATTCCCCTAGCATATCCGCAATACATTCATTACCATACCACACATCAAAATAAAGGGAAGTACTCCTTCCGTCACCTAGAAGAACTTTGGTATTTTTATCAACTATGGAATGAACTGATCTAATGCCCGGAAGAATTGAAGAGTTCACACCATATTGCTTTATGCGACCAAGGCGAGAAGTATATTTAGCCCATAAGAACCTAGCCCATTTTTTGTTGGAAGAACGAATGTTCCACCATAACTTCATAAGAAGCGCTTTGTTAGTGACAGCCATGCTTGTGATACCCAGACCACCTTCTTTCAAAGGGCAGCAAACTTTAGGAAAACCAACCACACACTTCTTTGCAATTTCAGCATCTCCAGACCAAAGAAAATTGCGGATCACCCTCTCAGCTTGTTGGATGAACTTCTTAGGCCATTTATACACTGCCATATTGTGAATGGAATAGCTAGCAATCACTGAATTAATGAGCACAATTCTGTCTTGAAAAGAAAGCAATTTTCCTTTCCAAACAGTAAGCTGGTTCTTAATTTTATCAATCACATTACTAATATGACGATATTTAACAGCCCCGGGCATGATTTGAACACCTAGATACCTGTCAGGAAAAGTAGAGACTTCCATACCAAGTAAATTTGTTATTGTTCGACAACGACTCAAAGAGCCACCACCAAAGTAAACCTTACTCTTTTGACGACAAACCGTTTGACCCGAAGCCACTTGATATTTGCCCAGCAACGCAAGAAGATTATGCAAACTCTTCATGTTGCCCTTACAAAAAATCATTATGTCATCCGCAAAGAAAAGATGAGTAGGAGAAATACCTTTTTTCTTTTTTGAAAGCATCGGCGTCATCTTCTTCTCAAGAAATAATTTTGACAGATTTCTGCTAAGAACATCCTCTATCAAAACAAAAATAAGAGGTGATAAAGGATCACCCTGCCTTAGGCCTCTATTAATCTTGAAGAAGCCCTCCGGATTACCATTAAGAAGAATAGAAATACGAGCTGAGTTAAGAATCGAAAGGATCCAAGAACACCAATTTTGAGAGAAACCATACCTCCGAAAAACTTCCAAAACAAAAGACCAACTCACCGTGTCGAAAGCTTGGGTGATGTCAAGCTTTAGACCCAAATTGCCATCTTTACGCTTAATTTTAAGCTCATTAACCATCTCCGACGCCACACTGATGTTTTCATGAATGTTTCTCCCCTTCATGAAAGCAACTTGTTCTTCCGAAACAAGATTGTCAAGTACACTACCCAGTCTTGTAGCTAAAATCTTAGTGAAAATTTTAAAGAAAAAATTACTAAGACCAATGGGCCTAAAGTTACGAAGAGTGTTGGCTCCTCGAACCTTGGCTAATAAAATCAAAAGACTAGAGTTGGTACCTTGAGGAATTATTTTTTCTCGCCAGCAATAGGAAATAGCGTTGCAAAGGTCTTGTTGAATCACATTCCAACAATGCCTATAGAAACAACCAGAGAAACCATCAGGGCCAGGTGCACTATCCGCTCCAAGATCAAAAACAGCAGCCTTTATCTCTTCTATAGTTGGAATTTCATCCATTCTATGACTATCTTCAGAAGAGATAATGTTATGATCATAATGAAATAAATCCTCATCAATTGGAAGTTCAACACCATTAAATTTAGCCTCAAAAAAAGAAACCGCATGATCTCTAATTTGGTCATAACCGGTGAGAATGTTCCCATTATCATCCACCAATTCCGAAATCAGATTATTGCTCCTACGAATTCGAACATTGGTGTGAAAAAAGAAGTATTGCTAGCACCATCCGTGAGCCATTTATTTCTCGACTTCTTCTTCAACATAGTGGAATGTTGAGAACGAACCTCTTGAAGAGTTACTGAAGCTTCCTTGGCAAAATTCAGCTTAGTAACGTCCTCGGATCTTCATCGAAATACGAAGAGCAACTTCCATAGTCAACTTAGCCTCGCTTGAGCTTAGCATAAACATTACCAAAAACCCGAAAATTCCAATCTTTCATAGCCGCCTTCAATCTCTTGAGTTTGAAAGGAAAAATAAAAGCAGGAGAACCAGACACAGGAGCATTCCAGCTCTCCATAACCATGCGCATGAAATCAGGGTGAGAAAACCACATTTTTTTGCACTCTAAAAGGAGCTCTTTTTGGTCTAGAGTTGACAACAAGAAAACCAGTAAGAGGAGAATGGTCGGAAACTTCACGAGGAAGAGCTTTACACCTCCAATTCTCAAACTTATTAAGCCACGCCTCATTAATAATAGCTCTATCCAGTTTGCAAAGAATTCTGCGCACACCCGTTTGTCCATTAGCCCAAGTAAACTTTGAACCCAAGAAATCAGCTTCAAAGAGATCATTGTCATCCATCCAATCACTAAAATCATTAATGACTGACGTGCGCGGCTCACGGCCACCTTTTTTTTCATCATTACGCAACACACAATTAAAATCACCCATCACCAACCACGGAGTAGTAATATCTACCGAAGTAAGTTGCTGCCATAATCTTCTTCGAGGGACTTGAAAACAGCTTGCATGAACAAAGGATACCAACACACCCTCTGTTTCAATAGTAATAGCTTGCCTACTAGTATTCACAACTAAAGGCCTTGTCATGTCATTGGACCAAAAAATCCAGATGTTTGCTTTAGAAAAACCATCCGAATTATGAATAATATCTTTTTTGTAACCATCCACAAATAACCCTTGCATGAAACTAATAGTACAATGCACTTTTGGTTCAGCAATGCAAAAGATATGCGGTTTATTTTCTTTAAGTAACTCTTGTAACTTGCACCTTGCAGCATGGCGTGCAATGCCATTTATGTTCCAATAAAGAACACGCATTAAAAACCTTTGTTGGAGGAGTTACTAACGGACTGAGAAGAAGCCCCAGTGTTTATTCTTGGAGAATTACCTCTTTCAACACGGTTTCTTAATTTTGAAGTTTCCAAACCCAATTCAGAATCTTCGGAAATAGTTTCAAGATTTGAATGCTTACCACCGTGTTATTTACCAATTTCTGCAAGCTTATAATACGATCTCTGTGAGCTTCTTGTTCCGCCCCGAACTTAGCATCACCTGAACTCTCTCGCCACATCCGGGATGAAATTAAGAGCATCAAATTTGTTCTTATTAAGTACAAACTCTCCAGCCATAAGTTGATCACAAAAAGGAGTTGAAGATGCAGACCTAACAGGTTTAGGAATCCTAGTTGCAACTAAACCTGTCTTAGTTATAGGAGCAGTTTCACCCACTATTCCATTGCTAACTAAGGCTGAATTTGAAACTGCGTATGCTTAGTTCTTGCCAATTCAACATAGGCAGATTCAAAGTCAGCTTTGGCCTTTGCCAAATTAATCTCCATCTGCTTAGCATTCAACAGCTGAGCAGCAAACTCCCGATCAACTTCCCCATCACCATTAGTATGAACAACTTCATGAACACCAGAAATAGTACCCCTCTTCTTACCCTTCTTCTTACGTTGAGCAACATGCCATTCACCACCAGTTTGCACAACGTTCTGAACAACAATAGGTTGAACGTTATTAGATTGAGTAACATTGTTTTGAGTAACATTGTTAACAACAACAGTTCGTTCCTTATTAATTTTAGGCTGTTTTCTGCACTCCTGATCATTATGGCCAATGAGTTTGCATTTAGAGCAATACTTTGGCATCTTTTGAATCTCCACAGTTTGCCAAAAATCCAAACCTCCCACCGTGACATGAATAGCATCAGTAGCTGCCTCAGCGAAATCAATATCTACCAAAACTGATGCAAAGTGGCCATATTCATGAGCTAATGTGCGTCTATCAACAACAATTGGAGTACCTAGAGATTTAGCCATGGACAACAAAGATTTTTCTGTCCAGAATTCTAATGGTAGTCCCGGGAAGGAAACCCATACCGAAGCATGAGAGGTTCTTTGCTTTTCAGCGTCAAAACCTGGGAACCACTCAATTAGGTTTAGTTTTTGCTGCCCAAAAAACCAAGCCTCAGCGTTCAATAGCTTATCTTTTGCATCTTGTGATTGTAACTTGATGGTGAAGAAACCTCTACTCATGGGAATAAACTGAACTGCACCCTGACCTAGCTGCCATTGATGTTCAAAATCATTCTTCACATCTTGGAAATTAATCCCTTTCAAATCTAGACGTCCAATAAGGCTGAACTTCCAAATATCACAGCCTTCTAGATAAAAAGCTTCAGGAAGAACCACAGCTGGTTTTCCATCCTTCAACGTGGGTTTAGGTAGCAAACTAAGATCAAGCAATGTAGTTGGTAGTTGTTTTTTTCCTTTCACTTGATCAGCATACGTGAGAGTTCTCGATTGAGAAGCATCTCCCATCTCGAATCACCCAAAACAGATGATCCAAAGATGAGGCGCGTGAAAATTTTTTTGAAAAAAATGCAAAACCCTAAAATCGCCAGAGCAAAATTAGGAGAGAGAAAAAGTTGATGATCCTAGACATCACTAGGATCAATTTTTAGATTCCCAAGATCGTAGGCTTTTGCTTTCATGCCCATGCTCGAGATTCAATTTGACATGTCTAGGATCAATTTTTATATGCCCAAGACCGTGGGCTTGTGCTTTCATGCCCAGGCCCAAGATTCAATTTGACATGCCCAAGTTCAAATTTGACATGTCTAGGATCAATTTTGAGATGCCCAATACCTTAGGCTTATGCTTTCATGCCCATGCCCAAGATTCTATTTGACATGCACAAGTTTAAATTTGATATGTCGAGGATCAATTTTTAGATGCCCAAGACCATAGGCTTGTGCTTTCATGTCCATCCCCAAGATTCAATTTGACATGCCCAAGTTTGAATTTGACATGTCTAGGATCTATTTTGAGATGACCAAGACCGTAGGCTTGTGCTTTCATGCCCATTCCAAAGATTCAATTTGAGATGCCTAGGATCAATTTTTAGATTCCCAAGACCGTAGGCTTTTGCTTTAATGCCCATGCCCGAGATTCAATTTCACATGTCTAGGATCAATTTTGATATGCCCAAAACCGTAGGCTTGTGCTTTCATGTTAATGCCCAAGATTCAATTTGACATGCCCAAGTTCAAATTTGACATGTCTAGGATCAATTTTGAGATGCCCAATACCTTAGGCTTATGCTTTCATGCCCATGCCCAAGATTCTATTTGACATGCCCAAGTTTAAATTTGATATGTCTAGGATCAATTTTGAGATGTCCAAGACCGTAGGCTTGTGCTTTCATGACCATGCCCAAGATTCAATATGAGATGTCTAGGATCAATTTTTAGATGCTCAAGACCGTAGGCTTTTGCTTTCATGCCCATGCCCAAGATTCAATTTGACATGTCTAGGATCAATTTTGAGATGCCCAAGACCGTAGGCTTGTGCTTTCATGGCCATGCCCAAGATTCAATTTGACATGCCCAAGTTTAAATTTGACATGTCTATGATCAATTTTGAGATGCCCAAGACCGTAGGCTTGTGCTTTCATGCCCATGCCCAAGACTTAATTTGACATGCCCAAGTTTAAATTTCACATGTCCATGATCAATTTTGAGATGCCCAAGACCGCAAGCTTGTGCTTTCATGCCCATGCCCAAGATTCAATTTGAGATGCCTAGGATCAATTTTTAGATGCCCAAGACCGTAGGCTTGTGCTTTTATGCTAATGCCCAAGATTCAATTTGACATGCCCAAGTTCAAATTTGACATGTCTAGGATCAATTTTGAGATGCCCAATACCTTAGGCTTATGCTTTCATGCCCATGCCCAAGATTCTATTTGACATACCCAAGTTTAAATTTGATATGTCTAGGATCAATTTTGAGATGTCCAAAACCGTAGGCTTGTGCTTTCATGCCCATGCCCAAGATTCAATTTGAGATGTCTAGGATCAATTGTTAGATGCTCAAGACCGTAGGCTTTTGCTTTCATGCCCAAGTCCAAGATTCAATTTGACATGTCTAGGATCAATTTTGAGATGCCCAAGACCGTAGGCTTGTGCTTTCACTCCCATGCCCAAGATTCAATTTGACATGCCGAAGTTTAAATTTGACATGTCTAGGATCAATTTTGAGATGCCCAAGACCGTAAGCTTGTGCTTTCATGCCCATGCCCAAGATTCAATTTAAGATGCCTAGGATCAAGTTTGTGATTCCTAAGACCGTAGGTTTTTGGTTTCATGCCCATGCTCAAGATTTAATTTGGCATGTCTAGGATCAATTTTGAGATGCCCAAGACCGTAGGCTTGTGCTTTCATGCCCATTCCCAAGATTCTATTTGACATGCCCAAGTTTAAATTTAATATGTCTAGGATCAATTTTGAGATGTCCAAGACCGTAGGCTTGTGCTTTCATGCCCATGCCCTAGATTCAATTTGAGATGTCTAGGATCAATTTTAGATGCCCAAGACCATAGGCTTTTGCTTTCATGCCCATGCCCAAGATTCAATTTGACATGCCTAGGATCAATTTTGAGATGCCCAAGACCATAGGCTTGTGTTTTCATGTAGATCCCCAAGATTCAATTTGACATGCCCAAGTTTGAATTTGACATGTCTATGATCTATTTTGAGATGCCCAACACCGTAGTCTTATGCTTTCATGCCCATGCCAAAGATTCAATTTGAGATGCCTAGGATCAATTTTTAGATTCCCAAGATCGTAGGCTTTTGCTTTCATGCCCATGCCCGAGATTCAATTTGACATGTCTAGGATCAATTTTTATATGCCCAAGACCGTGGGCTTGTGCTTTCATGCCCAGGCCCAAGATTCAATTTGACATGCCCAAGTTCAAATTTGACATGTCTAGGATCAATTTTGAGATGCCCAATACCTTAGGCTTTTGCTTTCATGCCCATGCCCAAGATTCTATTTGACATGCACAAGTTTAAATTTGATATGTCGAGGATCAATTTTTAGATGCCCAAGACCGTAGGCTTGTGCTTTCATGTCCATCCCCAAGATTCAATTTGACATGCCCAAGTTTGAATTTGACATGTCTAGGATCTATTTTGAGATGACCAAGACCGTAGGCTTGTGCTTTCATGCCCATTCCAAAGATTCAATTTGAGATGCCTAGGATCAATTTTTAGATTCCCAAGACCGTAGGATTTTGCTTTAATGCCCATGCCCGAGATTCAATTTCACATGTCTAGGATCAATTTTGATATGCCCAAAACCGTAGGCTTGTGCTTACATGTTAATGCCCAAGATTCAATTTGACATGCCCAAGTTGAAATTTGACATGTCTAGGATCAATTTTGAGATGCCCAATACCTTAGGCTTATGCTTTCATGCCCATGCCCAAGATTCTATTTGACATGCCCAAGTTTAAATTTGATATGTCTAGGATCAATTTTGAGATGTCCAAGACCGTAGGCTTGTGCTTTCATGACCATGCCCAAGATTCAATATGAGATGTCTAGGATCAATTTTTAGATGCTCAAGACCGTAGGCTTTTGCTTTCATGCCCATGCCCAAGATTCAATTTGACATGTCTAGGATCAATTTTGAGATGCCCAAGACCGTAGGCTTGTGCTTTCATGGCCATGCCCAAGATTCAATTTGACATGCCCAAGTTTAAATTTGACATGTCTAGGATCAATTTTGAGATGCCCAAGACCGTAAGCTTGTGCTTTCATGCCCATGCCCAAGATTCAATTTGAGATGCCTAGGATCAAGTTTGTGATTCCTAAGACCGTAGGCTTTTGCTTTCATGCCCATGCCCGAGATTTAATTTGGCATGTCTAGGATCAATTTTGAGATGCCCAAGACCGTAGGCTTGTTCTTTCATGCCCATGCCCAAGACTTAATTTGACATGTCCATGATCAATTTTGAGATGCCCAAGACCGCAAGCTTGTGCTTTCATGCCCATGCCCAAGATTCAATTTGAGATGCCTAGGATCAATTTTTAGATGCCCAAGACTGTAGGGATTTGCTTTCATGCCCATGCCCAAGATTAAATTTGACATGCCTAGGATCAATTTTTAGATGCCCAAGACCGTAGGATTGTGCTTTCATGCCCATGCCCAAGAGTTAATTTGACATGGCCAAGTTTAAATTTGACATGTCTAGGATCAATTTTGAGATGCCCAAGACCTTAGGCTTGTGCTTTCATGCCCTTGCCCAAGACTCAATTTGAGATGCCTAGGATCAATTTTTAGATGCCGAAGTTTAAATTTGACATGTCTAGGATCAATTTTGAGATGCCCAAGACTGTAAGCTTGTGCTTTCATGCCGATGCCCAAGATTCAATTTGACATGCTAAAGCTTAAATTTGTCATGTCTGGGATCAATTATAAGATGCCCAAGACCGTAGGCTTGTGCTTTCATGCCCATGCCTAAGATTCAATTTGACATGCCTAGGATCAATTTTGAGATGCTAAAGACCGTAGGCTTGTGTTTTCTTGCCCATGCCTAAGATTCAATTTGACATGCCCAAGCTTTAAATTTGACATGTCTAGGATCAATTATGAGATGCCCAAGACCGTAGGCTTTTGCTTTCATGCCCATGCCATAGATTCTATTTGACATGCCCATGTTTAAATTTGACATTTCTAGGATCAATTTTGAGATGTCCAAGACCGTAGGCTTGTGCTTTCATGCCCATGCTCAAGATTCAATTTGAGATGCCTAGGATCAATTTTTAGTTGCCCAAGACCGTAGGCTATTGCTTTCATGCCCATTTCCAAGATTCAATTTGACATGAGTAGGATCAATTTTGAGATGACCAAGACCGTAGGCTTATGCTTTCATGCTCATGCCCAAGATTCAATTTGACATGCCCAAGTTTAAATTTGACATGTCTAGGATCTATTTTGAGATGCCCAAGACCATAGGCTTGTGCTTTCATGCCCATGCCAAAGATTCAATTGGAGATGCCTAGGATCAATTTTTAGATTCCCAAGACCGTAGGCTTTTGCTTTCATGCCCATGCCCGAGATTTAATTTAATATGTCTAGGATCAATTTTTATATGCCCAAGATCGTTGGATTGTGCTTTCATGCAACTGCCCAAGTTTCAATTTTGAGATGCCCAAGTTTAAATCTGACATGTCTATGATCAATTTTTATATTCCCAAGACCGTAAGCTTTTGCTTTCATGCACATGCCCGAGATTCAATTTGACATGTCTATGATCAATTTTGATATGCCCAAGACCGTAGGCTTGTGCTTTCATGCCCATGCCCAAGATTCTATTTGACATGCCCAAGTTTAAATTTAATATGTCTAGGATCAATTTTGAGATGTCCAAGACCGTAGGCTTGTGCTTTCATGCCCATGCCCAAGATTCAATTTGAGATGTCTAGGATCAATTTTAGATGCCCAAGACCATAGGCTTTTGCTTTCATGCCCATGCCCAAGATTCAATTTGACATGCCTAGGATCAATTTTGAAATGCCCAAGACCATAGGCTTGTGCTTTCATGTAGATCCCCAAGATTCAATTTGACTTGCCCAAGTTTGAATTTGACATGTCTATGATCTATTTTGAGATGCCCAAGACCGTAGGCTTATGCTTTCATGCCCATGCCAAAGATTCAATTTGAGATGCCTAGGATCAATTTTTAGATTCCCAAGATCGTAGGCTTTTGCTTTCATGCCCATGCCCGAGATTCAATTTGACATGTCTAGGATCAATTTTTATATGCCCAAGACCGTGGGCTTGTGCTTTCATGCCCATGCCCAAGATTCAATTTGAGATGCCCAAGTTCAAATTTGACATGTCTAGGATCAATTTTGAGATGCCCAATACCTTAGGCTTTTGCTTTCATGCCCATGCCCAAGATTCTATTTGACATGCCCAAGTTTAAATTTGATATGTCGAGGATCAAATTTGAGATGCCCAAGACCGTAGGCTTGTGCTTTCATGTCCATCCCCAAGATTCAATTTGACATGCCCAAGTTTGAATTTGACATGTCTAGGATCTATTTTGAGATGACCAAGACCGTAGGCTTGTGCTTTCATGCCCATGCCAAAGATTCCATTTGAGATGCCTATGATCAATTTTTAGATTCCCAAGACCGTAGGCTTTTGCTTTAATGCCCATGCCCGAGATTCAATTTCACATGTCTAGGATCAATTTTGATATGCCCAAGACCGTAGGCTTGTGCTTTCATGCTAATGCCCAAGTTTCAATTTGACATGCCCAAGTTCAAATTTGGCATGTCTAGGATCAATTTTGAGATGTCCAAGACCGTAGGCTTGTGCTTTCATGCCCATGCCCAAGATTCAATTTGACATGCCGAAGCTTAAATTTGACATGTCTAGGATCAATTTTGAGATGCCCAAGACCGTAAGTTTGTGCTTTCATGCCCATGCCCAAGATTCAATTTGAGATGCCTAGGATCAATTTTGTGATTCCTAAGACCGTAGGATTTTGCTTTCATGCCCATGCTCAAGATTTAATTTGGCATGTCTAGGATCAATTTTGAGATGCCCAAGACCGTAGGCTTGTGCTTTCATGCCCAAGTTTAAATTTCACATGTCTGTAATCAATTTTGAGATGCCCAAGACCGCAAGCTTGTGCTTTCATGCCCATGCCCAAGATTCAATTTGAGATGCCTAGGATCAATTTTTAGATGCCTAAGACCGTAGGGATTTGCTTTGATGCCCATGCCCCAGATTCTTTTTTTTTTTTTTGGTAAGTCCAAAATTGTATTGATGAATAGCAACTATTTACAAAAGTTTACAAGAAAAGAGGTCAAAAGACCCCAAAAACTTATAAACTATTTAAATCTAAAATAAGAGACATTTGGGTATTCTAAATTTCTTAGGAAATACGGTCTCTCATCATAATTCATCCCTTCACCATTCCTTAGGAGACAACCTCTTTTTTCCATGGAATCAGCTGAAAAATTTGCTTCACGATAAGTGTGGACAAAACGAATTGAATCATAGCTGTCTTGAATCTTACTCCATCTTTGCCTAGCAAACCAAGGTACATTAGAGTTCTCAAACGCCAAAATTGCACCAATAGAATCTGATCTCACCAAAACTTTACGGACTCCCCACTTCATTGCCCATTCTAAACCAACAATGACGCCATATAATTCTGCCAAAAAATTATTTGTTGATCCCAATCCAATGCTCATGGCACCAACAAAATTACAATCATGATCACGTACCACAACACCTGCACCAGCAACACCCGGGTTCCCCTTGGCAGCACCATCACAACACAAGAGAAGTTCATCCCTGCTTGGCGGCTCAAAAACACATTCAACAGGTTGTACCGTTTTCACTTTTCTATGACGAACACGGAAACAATTCAAAATTTCTAAATCTGCTGTAGTATTGTGCATAAAACTCTTCAACCGCACGGCATAATCATGAATCAAATGAAAAACCCTCTGTTTAAAAAACTGAATACTAACAGCAGCGTTTTGAAAACACGCCATATTTCTTGTATTCCATAGCTCCGAACGAATGACAAGGTTGGTTAGCAGCCATAAATCCTTAACAATTCTACTCCTTCCTTTGGCAGATTTATAAGAAGTAACCAAATCATAATGAGGCTGCAAATTGAACAAACCTGAGCACCACTGCCAAGCTTGATTTGCAAACGTACAGCTCCATAAAATATGTTCAAGTGATTCTTCCTCCAGCTTGCAAAGATAACATCTGTTGGCAATTTCGGCTTTGAATCTGTTTTTCAACTTGTCTTGAGTCGCACAAGCTTCTCTCACAATCTTCCAATTCTGAGCAGCAAGCTTAGGATGAATTGCACGCCTCCATAACAGACCATAAACATCCGAAGTAGCATATTTTTTCCGCACCAGCTCCTTAGCTGAAGAGACCGTAAAATGGCCTTTCAACTCCGGCATCCACACCCTGCAATCAGTCCCTCCTTGAAGCAATGGTAAGTTGTTTAAGTCCACCCCAGCCCTGATCAGATTTTGAATATGAACTCCCTGCAACTGCCAAGAATTATTAGCTATAATTTCACTAACCATGACCGTGCCATCCAGATTATAATCACCTAGCATATCCGCAATACATTCATTACCATACCACACATCAAAATAAAGAGATGTATTCCTTCCATCACCTAGAAGAACTTTGGTATTCTTGTCCACAATGGAATGAACTAATCTAATGCCTGGAAGAATAGAAGAGTTCACACCATAATGCTTTATGCGACCAAGGCGTGAAGTGTATTTCGCCCATAAAAACCTCGCCCATTTTTTGTTGGAAGAACGAATGTTCCACCATAACTTCATAAGAAGCGCCTTGTTAGTAACAGCCATACTAGTAATACCCAAACCACCTTCCTTCAAAGGGCAGCAAACCTTAGGAAAACTAACCACACACTTCCTTGCCACTTCAAAGATCTCGACCAAAGAAAATTGCGGATCACCCTCTCAGCTTGTTGGATGAACTTCTTAGGCCATTTGTACACTGCAATATTGTGAATGGAATAGCTAGCAATCACTGAATTAATGAGCACAATTCTGTCTTGAAAAGAAAGCAATTTTCCTTTCCAAACCGTAAGCTGATTCTTAATTTTATCAATCACATTGCTAATATGACGATACTTAACAGCTCCGGGCATGATTTGAACACCTAGATACCTGTCAGGAAAAGTAGAAACCTCCATGCCAAGTAAATTTGTTATTGTTCTACAACGACTCAAAGAACCACCACCAAAGTAAACCTTACTCTTTTGACGACAAACCGTTTGACCAGAAGCTGCTTGATATTTGCCAAGCAACGCAAGAAGATTATGCAAACTCTTCATGTTGCCTTTACAAAAAATCATTATGTCATCCGCAAAGAAAAGGTGAGTAGGAGAAATACCTTTTTTCTTTTCGAAAGCATCGGCGTCATCTTCTTCTCAAGAAATAATTTTGACAGATTTCTGCTTAGAACATCCTCAATCAAAACAAAAATAAGAGGCTATAAAGGATCACCTTGCCTTAGGCCTCTATTAATCTTGAAGAAACCCTCCGGACTACCATTAAGAAGTATAGAAATACGAGCTGACTTAAGAATCGAAAGGATCCAAGAACACCAACTTTGAGAAAAACCATACCTCCGAAAAACTTCCAAAACGAAAGACCAACTCACCGTATCAAAAGCCTGGGTGATATCAAGCTTTAGACCCAAATTGCCATCTTTCCGCTTAATTTTAAGCTCATTAACCATCTCCGACGCCACACTGATGTTTTCATGAATGTTTCTCCCCTTCATGAAAGCAACTTGCTCCTCCGAAACAAGATTATCAAGTACACTACCCAGTCTTGTAGCTAAAATCTTAGTAAAAATTTTAAAGAAAAAATTACTAAGACCAATGGGCCTAAAGTTACGAAGAGTGTTGGCTCCTCTAACCTTGGCTAATAAAATCAAAAGACTAGAGTTGGTACCTTGAGGAATTATTTTTTCTTGCCAGCAAAAGGAAATAGCGTTGTGAAGGTCTTGTTGTATTACATCCCAACAATACCTATAGAAACAACCAGAAAAACCGTCAGGGCCAGGTGCACTATCCGCTCCAAGATCAAAAACAGCAGCCTTTATCTCCTCTATAGTAGGAATTTCATCCATTCTCTGACTATCTTCAGAAGAGATAATGTTATGATCATAATGGAATAATTCCTCATCAATTGGCAATTCAACACCATTAAATTTAGACTCAAAGAAAGAGACCGCATGATCTCTAATTTGGTCATAATCAGTGAGAATGTTCCCACTCTCATCTACCAATTCCGAAATCAGATTATTACTCCTACGAATTCGAACATTGGTATGAAAAAAAGAAGTATTGCTAGCACCATCCGTGAGCCATCATGCCCCAGATTCAATTTGACATGCCTAGGATCAATTTTGAGATGCCCAAGACCGTAGGATTGTGCTTTTATGCCCATGCCCAAGATTTAATTTGACATGGCCAAGTTTAAATTTGACATGTATAGGATCAATTTTGAGATTCCCAAGACCGTAGGCTTGTGCTTTCATGCCCATGCCAAAGACTCAATTAGAGATGCCTAGGATCAATTTTTAGATGTCGAAGTTTAAATTTGACATGCCGAAGTTTAAATTTGACATGTCTAGGATCAATTTTGAGATGCCCAAGACTGTAAGCTTGTGCTTTCATGCCCATGCCCAAGATTCAATTTGACATGCTGAAGTTTAAATTTGACATGTCTGGTATCAATTTAAAATGCCCAAGACCGTAGGCTTGTGCTTTCATGCCCATGCCTAAGATTCAATTTGACATGCCTAGGATCAATTTTGAGATGCTAAAGACCGTAGGATTGTGTTTTCTTGCCCATGCCTAAGATTCGATTTGACATGCCCAAGTTTTAAATTTGACATGTCTAGGATCAATTATGAGATGCCCAAGACCGTAGGCTTTTGCTTTCATGCCCATGCCCAAGATTCTATTTGACATGCCCGTGTTTAAATTTGACATTTCTAGGATCAATTTTGAGATGCCTAGGATCAAAGACCGCTTTCATGCCCATGCTCAAGATTTAATTTGCATGTCTAGGATCAATTTTGAGATGCCAAGACCATGCCCATGCCCCAGATTCAATTTGACATGCCTAGGATCCATTTTGAGATGCCCAAGACTGTAGGATTGTGCTTTTATGCCCATGCCCAAGATTTAATTTGACATGGCCAAGTTTAAATTTGATATGTCTAGGATCAATTTTGAGATTCCCAAAATATTATTCACGCCCGTGCCCAAGATATAATTTGACATGCCCAAGTTTAAATTTGACATGTCTAGGATCAATTTTGAGATGCCCAAGACCGGAGGCTTATGCTTTCATGCCCATGCCCAAGATTCTGAAGCTGTTAGGCTTGGTTCACAAGAAATCCGAGAAAAAAATTCTTTTTTTTTTGGTAAGTCCAAAATTGTATTGATGAATAGCAAATATTTACAAGAGATTACAAGAAAAGAGGTCAAAAGACCCCAAAAACTTATAAACTATTTAAATCTAAAATAAGAGACATTTGGATATTCCAAATTTCTTAGAAAATAAGGTCTCTCATCATAATTCATCCCTACACCATTCCTTAGCAGACAACCTCTTTTAGCCATGGAGTCTGCTGAAAAATTTGCTTCACGATAAGTGTGAACAAAACGAATCGAATCATAGCTGTCTTGAATCTTACTCCATCTTTGCCTAGCAAACCAAGGCACTTTAGAGTTCTCAAAAGCCAAAATTGCACCAATAGAATCTGATCGCACCAGAACTTTACGGATTTCCCATTTCCTTGCCCATTCTAAACCAACTATTACACCATATAATTCTGCCAAAAAGTTATTTGTTGTTCCCAAACCAATGCTCATGGCTCCAACAAAATTACAATCATGATCACGAACTACAACTCCCGCACCAGCAATACCAGGGTTTCCTTTGGCCGCTCCATCACAACACAAAAGAAGTTCATCACTGTTTGGCGGCTCCCAATTACATTCAACAGGCTGCACCATTTTTACTTGTCTATGACGAACACGGAAACAGTTCAAAATCTCTAAATCCGCTGAAGTATTATGCATAACACTCTTCAAACGCACAGCATAATCATGAATCAAATGAAACACACGCTGTTTAAAAAATTGTATACTAACAGCAGCGTTTCGATCATCTTTTTTTTCACAGAAGCATAATCTAAATCAGCAGCGTTTCATCGTTTCGAGAAAAAAATTCTTGAGGAAAGAGAAGCTCCGGTTTTTTCTCCCAAAATTCTTTGAGTTTTCATCTTTTTTTCACGCAGGTTTCGATCATCCTGACCATCTTAGGATGCGTCATGATGATTGAAGCACTTGTTAATGATCCTAGCACCTCTAATCAGAGTCATGCTAAGAAACTTTCGTTTGCTGATACAGTTAAGAAGAGGGTAACCCTAAATCCAACATCTGTTGATATTTCAAAGTTACCCAACCCTACTTTGGTTGATGGAGAGCCTGCTCTTGAGATTCCTAATGATTTCTTCCAAGAGGGTTGTAAACCTTTTCAAAACAGTTTTATTGCTAGGTTAGATGCTACGGGTTTAAAGTTCAATGTTGTTACGCAAAACCTAGAAGATCAATGGAAGCTTGGCGTGAATAGGTGCAAGTTTGTGCCAATGAGTAAAGGTTTTTTTGTTATTATGTTATCAAGTTCAGATGATAAAGAGAAGATTCGTGCTTCAAAATGGTTTGTTAATCATCATGAGTTGAAGTTAATAGATTGGTACCCAGGTTTTAATTCAGAAAAACAAAAAACTTCTCATGCTGCTGTGTGGGTGCGTTTTCCAGGGCTTCCAATGGAGTTATGGACAGAAAACTCGCTCCTTTCAATGGGAAAAACTTTTGGAACACCAATTGTGGTGGATCAAAGAACCCTAAATCTAGAATATGGCCACTTTGCTTCTGTTTTGGTGGATATTGATTTTGCAAAACATATCCCTGAGCGTATTGCTTTAACTGCAGGTGGAAGAAAATTTTGGCAATATCAGGATATTCCTAATGCTCCTAAGTTCTGTTTTGCTTGTAATATCATAGGACATACAGATGATGAGTGTAAAAAGAAAACTAATGCGCCTTCAAGTAAAGAGAAAACTAAACAGGTTGAAGGTGTTGCATTGGCTAATAAGAAGAAAGGGAATAACCAACAATGGCAAGTTAGACAAAAGAAAGATGATGATGCAATTGCAGCTAATAATATTGCTGCACGTAATAATTCTGTCAATGCAGGCCATGCACAGTCTGTGGGTGTTTTGGCAAAAAATAAAAACGCTCCTCCTGAAGTAGATACGAGTAATGTGCAGCATCAAACTAGTGTTGGTGAAGCAAACCAGTTGGAAACGGAGCTTGCTAAATCTGCTGCTGAGTTGCGTGAAGCTCAGATGAAGTTTATTCAGTGCAAGAATGCGATTGTAGCTCAGGAGGATATGGCTATTCGTAAGAATCAAGAGCTTATTACCCAAGTGAACAAGCCAATGCAAACTCAGTCTGGGACTTCCGTGTCTAGGCTAAATACTAAGGATGGAAAGTCGACCAAACAAGATATTGGTATTCAGGCCGTGAAAAAGCAAAACAACTCAGTGTCCAAGCAAAATACGGAATCTCTAACAGAGTCCGTGTTCAAGCAGGATACTAATTTTCAGTCAGGGTCCGAACAGGGTAATACAATTCAGTCCGTATCCAACAAGTCTGGGTCATTAAAACCTAACGCTACTGGTAGTGTTGGCTTGGAATCAGGCGTTGGAAGTGAAGATATTGCTGAAGTTGGTGATGTGGAACAATGGAAGAAAGAACTTGCTAACTATGAATTAGAATTTAAAGAAGCTCAGCTGAAGATGGTGAAGTGCAAATCAGCTATTGCAGCTCATGAAACTCTTGCTACACGTTCAACAAAGGCTACTTCTCAATTAAAGGAAGGAGCTGATGCTATTGCTGCAAGTAAAGAGATCAAGGTTGGATCCAGGCCTAGTATGTCCGTGGACAAGGTTAATATTCCTGAATTGGGAATTGGGAAGCTAATGACTCTACATCAGGTTGGACGGAAGTAAAGGGTAAGAACACATCTTCTAAACCTTTTGAGGAGGTTTTTACGCCTATGGTGGATGTCTTGACCAGTTCAGAAATAGTGATTCACAATTCTTTTCAAACTCTAAGTTCTGAATTGGGTTTTAGAGATGATGAGGTGCAAATTGAAGACTTAGATGAGGAAAAGTTAGAGGTTTCAAGTGTGGAATCTAGTGACTCAGATGTTAGTATGGGATCTAAAGATTGGGGCGATGTTGATGCTGACATTTTAGCAAGTAAAAAAGCTAGGAAGGTGGCCAAACAGGCTGCTAAAATTATAGCAAAGCGTTCTTTGCAATCTGATTCTAGTTTGGAACCTTCTCCCAGTAAGTCTAATGAGGACTCTCCAAGCCGTGGCACTAACGTGGAAATTCAAGCCGGGTTGTTTGATACTGCTTTTGATATGAATAATATTTTGTCTAAGGAAGAATTAGAGGTGGCAAGCAATATTCAGATTGAAGATGTGCGTGCTAAGTTCATTAGAAGTCCAGCTTTTAGACAAGATTATTTCAAAGAAATGAAGGAGCAAACCGAAAGAATGAATCCAAAGAAAAATTCCCCTAGTAAGTTTTCTCCTATTAAGCTTGTCCCGGGTAACTTTGCCACTGAGGATGAAGATGAAGAGTTTTGTGAGGATGAAGATGAAGCTATCTTGGGTAATTATGCTTTTGATACGGATATAATGGCTGAAATTTTTTCCAAGAGCAAATCGTATAGAGTTGGTAGCAGCCGAAGTAAATTAAAAGGGGTTGGCTATAGATATAGGTAGCTTCTTTTAATTTGCTAGTTTGAAGTGTTTACTTTAGTTATTTCTGAAGAAGTTCTTAAACCCCTTTGGTTTATGGGGGTAGGGAGTTTTGTGCTCCAATTTTGTAATTCTTGTAATTACGTTTTTTTGTTATAATAAACTTTGGACTTAACAAAAAAAAAAAAATGCCCATGCCCAAGATTCAATTTGAGATGCCTAGGATCAATTTTTAGATTCCCAAGACCGTAGGCTTTTGCTTTCATGCCCATGCCCGAGATTCAATTTGACATGTCTAGGATCAATTTTGAGATGCCCAAGATCGTAGGCTTGTGATTTCATGCCCATGCCCAAGATTCAATTTGAGATGCCTAGGATCAATTTTTAGATTCCCAAGACTGTGGGGTTTTGCTTTCATGCCCATGACCGAGATTCAATTTGACATGTCTAGGATAAATTTTGAGATGCCCAAGACCGTAGGCTTGTGCCTTTCATGCCCATGCCCAAGATTTAATTTGACATGCCCAAGTTTAAATTTGACATGTCTAGGATCAATTTTGAGATGCCCAAGACCATAGGCTTGTGCTTTCATGCCCATGCCCAAGATTCAATTTGAGATGCCTAGGATCAATTTTTAGATTCCCAAGACCGTAAGCTTTTGCTTTCATGCCCATGCCCGAGATTCAATTTGACATGCTAGGATCAATTTTGAGATGCCCAAGACCGTAGGCTTGTGCTTTCATGCCCATGCCCAAGATTTAATTTGACATGCCCAAGTTTAAATTTGACATGTGTAGAATCAATTTTGAGATGCCCAAGACCGTAGGCTTGTGCTTTCATGCCCATGCCCAAGATTCAATTTGAGATGTCTAGGATCAATTTTTAGATTCCCAAGACCGTAGGCTTTTGCTTTCATGCCCATGCCCGAGATTCAATTTGACATGTCTATGACCAATTTTGAGATGCCCAAGACCGTAGGCTTGTGCTTTCATGCCCATGCCCAAGATTCAACTTGACATGTCTAGTATCCATTTTGAGATGCCCAAGACCGTAGGCTTGTGCTTTCATGCCCATGCCCAATATTCAATTTGACATGCCTAAGTTTAAATTTGACATGTCTACGATAAATTTTGAGATGCCCAAGACCGTAGGCTTGTACTTTCATGCCCATGCCCAAGATTCAATTTGAGATGCCTTGGATCAATTTATAGAGTTCCAAGACCGTAGGATTTTGCTTTCATGCCCATGCCCGAGATTCAATTTGACATGTCTAGGATCAATTTTGAGATGCCCAAGACCGTAGGCTTGTGCTTTCATGCCCATGCCAAGATTCAATTTACCCAAGATTTAATTTGTTTTTTTTTTTTTTGTTGAGATGCCCAAGATTTAATTTGACATGCCCATATTTAAATTTGACATGTCTAGGATCAATTTTGAGATGCCCAAGACCGTAGGCTTGTGCTTTCATGCCCATGCCCAAGATTCAATTTGAGATGTCTAGGATCAATTTTTAGATTCCCAAGACCGTAGGCTTTTGCTTTCATGCCCATGCCCGAGATTCAATTTGACATGTCTATGATCAATTTTGAGATGCCCAAGACCGTAGGCTTGTGCTTTCATGCCCATGCCCAAGATTCAACTTGACATGTCTAGTATCCATTTTGAGATGCCCAAGACCGTATGCTTGTGCTTTCATGCCCATGCCCAATATTCAATTTGACATGCCTAAGTTTAAATTTGACATGTCTAGGATAAATTTTGAGATGCCCAAGACCGTAGGCTTGTGCTTTCATGCCCATGCCCAAGATTCAATTTGAGATGCCTTGGATCAATTTATAGAGTTCCAAGACCGTAGGCTTTTGCTTTCATGCCCATGCCCGAGATTCAATTTGACATGTCTAGGATCAATTTTGAGATGCCCAAGACCGTAGGCTTGTGCTTTCATGCCCATGCCCAAGATTTAATTTGACATGCCCATATTTAAATTTGACATGTCTAGGATCAATTTTGAGATGCCCAAGACCGTAGGCTTGTGCTTTCATGCCCATGCCCAAGATTTAATTTGAGATGCCTAGGATCAATTTTTAGATTCCCAAGACCGTAGGCTTTTGCATTCATACCCATGCCCGAGATTCAATTTGGGACCAGTTTTTTGAGATGCAATTTTGAGACCAAGTATAGGCTTGTGCTTTCATGCCCATGCCCAAGATTCAATTTGAGATGCCTAGGATCAATTTTTAGATTCCCAAGACCGTAGGCTTTTACATTCATACCCATGCCCGAGATTCAATTTGAGAAAAATTTGACATGAGGATTTTGAGATCCCAAGACCGTAGGCTTGTGCTTTCATGCCCATGCCAAAGATTTAATTTGACATGCCCAAGTTTAAATTTAACATGTCTAGGATCAATTTTGAGATGCCCAAGACCGTAGGCTTGTGATTTCATGCCCATACCCAAGATTCAATTTGAGATGCCTAGGATCAATTTTTAGATTCCCAAGACCGTAATCTTTTGCTTTCATGCCCATGACCGAGATTCAATTTGACATGTCTAGGATCAATTTTGAGATGCCCAATACCTTAGGCTTTTGCTTTCATGCCCATGCCCAAGATTCTATTTGACATGCCCAAGTTTAAATTTGACATGTCTAGGATCAATTTTGAGATGCCCAAAACCGTATGCTTGTGCTTTCATGTCCATGCCCAAGATTCTATTTGACATGCCCAAGTTTAAATTTGATATGTCTAGAATCAATTTTGAGATGCCCAAGACCGTAGGCTTGTGCTTTCATTCCCATGCCCAAGATTCAATTTGACATGCCCAAGTTTAAATTTGACATGTCTAGGATTAATTTTGAGATGCCCAACACCGTAGGCTTGTGCTTTCATTCACATGCCCAAGATTCAATTTGACATGCCCAAGATTCAATTTGAGATGCCTAGGATCAATTTTTAGATTCCCAAGACCGTAGGCTTTTGCTTTCATGCCCATGCCCGAGATTCAATTTGACATGTCTAGGATAAATTTTGAGATGCCCAAGACCGTAGGCTTGTGCCTTTCATGCCCATGCCCAAGATTTAATTTGACATGCCCAAGTTTAAATTTGACATGTCTAGGATCAATTTTGAGATGCCCAAGACCATAGGCTTGTGCTTTCATGCCCATGCCCAAGATTCAATTTGAGATGCCTAGGATCAATTTTTAGATTCCCAAGACCGTAAGCTTTTGCTTTCATGCCCATGCCCGAGATTCAATAATGACATGTCTAGGATCAATTTTGAGATGCCCAAGACCGTAGGCTTGTGCTTTCATGCCCATCCCCAAGATTCAATTTGACATGCCCAAGTTTAAATTTGACATGTCTAGGATCTATTTTGAGATGCCCAAGACCGTAGGCTTGTGCTTTCATGCCCATGCCAAAGATTCAATTTGAGATGTCTAGGATCAATTTTTAGATGCAAAAGACCGTATGATTTTGCTTTCATGCCCATGCCCAAGATTCAATTTGACATGTCTAGGATCAATTTTGAGATGCCCAAGACCGTAGGCTTGTGCTTTCATGCCCATGCCCAAGATTCAATTTGACATGCCCAAGTTTAAATTTGACATGTCTAGGATTAATTTTGAGATGCCCAAGACCGTAGGCTTGTGCTTTCATTCACATGCCCAAGATTCAATTTGACATGCCCAAGTTCAAATTTGACATGTCTAGGATCAATTTTGAGATGCCCAAGACCTTAGGCTTTTGCTTTCATGCCCATGCCCAAGATTCAATTTGACATGCCCAAGTTCAAATTTGACATGTCTAGGATCAATTTTGAGATGCCCAAGACCGTAGGCTTGTGCTTTCATGTCCATCCCCAAGATTCAATTTGACATGCCCAAGTTTGAATTTGACATGTCTAGGATCTATTTTGAGATGCCCAAGACCGTAGGCTTGTGCTTTCATGCCCATGCCAAAGATTCAATTTGAGATGCCTTGGATCAATTTTTAGATTCCCAAGACCGTAGGCTTTTGCTTTAATGCCCATGCCCGAGATTCAATTTGACATGTCTAGGATCAATTTTGATATGCCCAAGATCGTAGGCTTGTGCTTTCATGCCCATGCCCAAGATTCAATTTGACATGCCCAAGTTCAAATTTGACATGTCTAGGATCAATTTTGAGATTCCCAATACCTTAGGCTTATGCTTTCATGCCCATGCCCAAGATTCTATTTGACATGCCCAAGTTTAAATTTGATATGTCTAGGATCAATTTTGAGATGTCCAAGACCGTAGGCTTGTGCTTTCATGCCCATGCCCAAGATTCAATTTGAGATGTCTAGGATCAATTTTTAGATGCTCAAGACCGTAGGCTTTTGCTTTCATGCCCATGCCCAAGATTCAATTTGACATGTCTAGGATCAATTTTGAGATGCCCAAGACCGTAGGCTTGTGCTTTCATGCCCATGCCCAAGATTCAATTTGACATGCCCAAGTTTAAATTTGACATGTCTAGGATTAATTTTGAGATGCCCAAGACCGTAGGCTTGTGCTTTCATTCACATGCCCAAGATTCAATTTGACATGCCCAAGTATAAATTTGACATGTCTAGGATCAATTTTGAGATGCCCAAGACCGTAGGCTTGTGCTTTCATGCCCATGCCCAAGATTCCATTTGAGATGCCTAGAATCAATTTTGAGATACCCAAGACCATAGGTCTGTGCCTTAATGCCAATTCCCAAGATTCAATTTGACATGCCCAAGTTTAAATTTGACATGTCTAGGATCAATTTTGAGATGCCCAAGACCGTAGGCTTGTGCTTTCATGCCCATGCCCAAGATTCAATTTGACATGCCCAAGTTTAAATTTGACATGTCTAGGATCAATTTTGAGATGCCTAAGACCGTAGGCTCATGCTTTCATGCCCATGCCCAAGATTCAATTTGATATGCCTAGGATCAATTTTTAGATTCCCAAGACGGTTGGCTTTTGCTTTCATGCCCATGCTCGAGATTCAATTTGACATGTCTAGGATCAATTTTGAGATGCCCAAGACCGTAGGCTTGTGCTTTCATGCCCATGCCCAAGATTCAATTTGACATGCCCAAGTTTAAATTTGACATGTCTAGGATCAATTTTGAGATGCCCAAGACCTTAGACTTGTGCTTTCATGCCCATGCCCATGCCCAAGATGCCTAGGATCAATTTTTAGATTCCCTTTTGCTTTCATGCCATGCCCGAGATTCAATTTGACATGTCTAGGATCAATTTTGAGATGCCCAAGACCGTAGGCTTGTGCTTTCATGCCCATGCCCAAGATTCAATTTGACATGCCCAAGTTTAAATTTGACATGTCTAGGATCAATTTTGAGATGTCCAAGACCGTAGGCTTGTGCTTGCATGCCCATGCCCCAGATTATATTTGACATGCCCAAGTTTCAATTTGACATGTCTAGGATCAATTTTGAGATGTCCAAGACCGTAGGCTTGTGCTTTTATGCCCATGCCCAAGATTAAATTTGAGATGTCTAGGATCAATTTTGAGATGCCCAAGACCGTAGGCTTTTGCTTTCATGCACATGCCCAAGATTCAATTTGACATGCCCAAGTTTAAATTTGACATGTCTAGGATCAATTTTGAGATGCCCAAGACCTTAGGCTTGTGCTTTCATTCCCATGCCAAAGATTCAATTTGAGATGTCTAGGATCAATTTTTAGATTCCCAAGACCGTGGGATTTTGCTTTCATGCCCATGCCCGAGATTCAATTTGGCATATCTAGGATCAATTTTTATATGCCCAAGATCGTAGAATTGAGTTTTCATGCCCATGCCCAAGATTCATTTTGAGATGCCCAAGTTTAAATTTGACATGTCTAGGATCAATTTTTAGATTCCAAGACCGTAGGCTTGTGCTTTCATTCCCATGCCCAAGATTCAATTTGACATGCCCAAGTTTAAATTTGACATGTCTAGGATCAATTTTGAGATGCCCAAGACCGTAGGCTTGTGCTTTCATGCCCATGCCCAAGATTCCATTTGAGATGCCTAGGATCAATTTTGAGATACCCAAGACCATAGGTCTGTGCTTTAATGCCAATTCCCAAGATTCAATTTGACATGCTAAAGTTTAAATTTGACATGTGTAGGATCAATTTTGAGATGCCAAGACCGTAGGCTTGTGCTTTCATGCCCATTCCCAAGATTCAATTTGACATGCCCAAGTATAAATTTGACATGTCTAGGATCAATTTTGAGATGCCCAAGACCGTAGGCTTGTGCTTTCATGCCCATGCCCAAGATTCAATTTGAGATGCCTAGGATCAATTTTTAGATTCCCAAGACCGTTGGCTTTTGCTTTCATGCCCATGCCCGAGATTCAATTTGACATGTCTAGGATCAATTTTTATATGCCCAAGACCGTAGGCTTGTGCTTTCATGCCCATGCCCAAGATTCAATTTTACATGCCCAAGTTCAAATTGACATGTCTAGGATCAATTTTGAGATGCCCAATACCTTAGACTTCTGCTTTCATGCCCATGCCCAAGACAGTAGGCTTTTGCTTTCATGCCCATGCCCGAGATTCAATTTGACATGTCTAGGATCAATTTTGATATGCCCAAGACCGTAGGCTTGTGCTTTCATGCCCATGCCCAAGATTCAATTTGACATGCCCAAGTTTAAATTTGACATGTCTAGGATCAATTTTGAGATGCCCAAGACCGTAGGCTTGTGCTTGCATGCCCATGCCCAAGATTATATTTGACATGCCCAAGTTTAAATTTGACATGTCTAGGATCAATTTTGAGATGTCCAAGACCGTAGGATTGTGCTTTCATGCCCATGCCCAAGATTCAATTTGAGATGCCTAGGATCAATTTTTAGATGCCCAAGACCATAGGCTTTTGCTTTCATGCACATGCCCAAGATTCAATTTGACATGCCCAAGTTTGAATTTGACATGTCTAGGATCTATTTTGAGATGCCCAAGACCTTAGGCTTGTGCTTTCATGCCCATGCCAAAGATTCAATTTGAGATGCCTAGGATCAATTTTGAGATACCCAAGACCAAAGGTATGTGCCTTAATGCCAATTCCCAAGATTCAATTTGACATGCCCAAGTTTAAATTTGACATGTCTAGGATCAATTTTGAGATGCCCAAGACCGTAGGCTTGTGCTTTCATGCTCATGCCCAATATTCAATTTGACATGCCCAAGTTTAAATTTGACATGTCTAGGATCAATTTTGAGATGCCCAAGACCGTAGGCTTGTGCATTCATGCCCATGCCCAAGATTCAATTTGAGATGCCTAGGATCAATTTTTAGATTCCCAAGACGGTTGGCTTTTGCTTTCATGCCCATGCCCGAGAATCAATTTGACATGTCTAGGATCAATTTTGAGATGCCCAAGACCGTAGGCTTGTGCTTTCATGCCCATGCCCAAGATTCAATTTGACATGCCCAAGTTTAAATTGACATGTCTAGGATCAATTTTGAGATGCCCAGGACCGTAGACTTGTGCTTTCATGCCCATGAGGATTTTGCTTTCATGCCCATGCCCGAGATTCAATTTGACATGTCTATGATCAATTTTGAGATGCCCAAGACCGTAGGCTTGTGCTTTCATGCCCATGCCCAAGATTCAATTTGACATGCCCAAGTTTAAATTTGACATGTCTAGGATCAATTTTGAGATGCCCAAGACCGTAGGCTTGTGCTTTCATGCCCATGCCCAAGATTATATTTGACATGCCCAAGTTTAAATTTGACATGTCTAGGATCAATTTTGAGATGTCCAAGACCGTAGGATTGTGCTTTCATGCCCATGCCCAAGATTAAATTTGAGATGCCTAGGATCAATTTTTAGATGCCCAAGACCGTAGGCTTTTGCTTTCATGCCCATGCCCAAGATTCAATTTGACATGCCCAAGTTTAAATTTGACATGTCTAGGATCTATTTTGAGATGCCCAAGACCTTAGGCTTGTGCTTTCATGCCCATGCCAAAGATTCCATTTGAGATGCCTAGGATCAATTTTGAGATACCCAAGACCGTAGGCTTGTGCTTTCATGCCAATTCCCAAGATTCAATTTGACATGCCCAAGTTTAAATTTGACATGTCTAGGATCAATTTTGAGATGCCCAAGACCGTAGGCTTGTGCTTTCATGCCCATGCCCAAGATTCAATTTGACATGCCCAAGTTTAAATTTGACATGTCTAGGATCAATTTTGAGATGCCTAAGACCGTAGGCTTGTGCTTTCATGCCCATGCCAAAGATTCAATTTGAGATGTCTAGGATCAATTTTTAGATTCCCAAGACCGTGGGATTTTGCTTTCATGCCCATGCCCAAGAGATTCAATTTGGCATATCTAGGATCAATTTTTATATGCCCAAGATCGTAGAATTGAGTTTTCATTTCATGCCCAAGATTCATTTTGAGATGCCCAAGTTTAAATTTGACATGTCTAGGATCAATTTTTAGATGCCCAAGACCGTAGGCTTGTGCTTTCATTCCCATGCCCAAGATTCAATTTGACATGCCCAAGTTTAAATTTGACATGTCTAGGATCAATTTTGAGATGCCTAAGACCGTAGGCTCATGCATTCATGCCCATGCCCAAGATTCAATTTGAGATGCCTAGGATCAATTTTTAGATTACCAAGACGGTTGGCTTTTTCTGTCATGCCCATGCCCGAGTTTCAATTTGAAATGTCTAGGATCAATTTTGAGATGCCCAAGACCGTAGGCTTGTGCTTTCATGCCCATGCCCAAGATTCAATTTGACATGCCCAAGTTCAAATTTGACATGTCTAGGATCAATTTTGAGATGCCCAATACCTTAGGCTTGTGCTTTCATGCCCATGCCCAAGACAAGGCTTTTTTTCATGCCCAAGTTTAAATTTGACATGTCTATGATCAATTTTGAGACGCCCAAGACCGTAGGATTGTGCTTTCATGCCCATGCCCAAGATTCAATTTGACATGCCCAAGTTTAAATTTGACATGCCCAAGTTTAAATTTGACATGTCTAGGATCAATTTTGAGATGCCCAAGACCGTAGGCTTGTGCTTTCATTCCCATGCCCCAGATTATATTTGACATGCCCAAGTTTAAATTTGACATGTCTAGGATAATTTTTGAGATGTCCAAGATCGTAGGATTGTGCTTTTATGCCCATGCCCAAGATTAAATTTGAGATGCCTAGGATCAATTTTTAGATGCCCAAGACCGTAGGCTTTTGCTTTCATGCCCATGCCCAAGATTCAATTTGACATGCCCAAGTTTGAATTTGACATGTCTAGGATCTATTTTGAGATGCCCAAGACCTTAGGCTTGTGCTTTCATGCCCATGCCAAAGATTCAATTTGAGATGTCTAGGATCAATTTTTAGATTCCCAAGACCGGGGGCTTTTGCTTTCATGCCCATGCCCAAGTTTGAATTTGACATATCTAGGATCAATTTTTAGATGCCCAAGACCGTGGGCTTTTGCTTTCATGCCCATGCCCAAGATTCAATTTGAGATGCCCAAGTTTAAATTTTACATGTCTAGGATCAATTTTTATATTCCAAAGACCGTAGGCTTTTCCTTTCATGCCCATGCCCGAGATTCAATTTGACATCTATGATCAATTTTGATATGCCCAAGACCGTAGGCTTGTGCTTTCATGCCCATGCCCAAGATTAAATTTGACATAACCAAGTCTAAATTTGACATGTCTAGGATCCATTTTGAGATGTCCAAGACCGTAGGCTTGTGCTTTCATGCCCATGCCCCAGATTATAGTTGACATACCGAAGTTTAAATTTGACATGTATAGGATCAATTTTGAGATGCCCAAGACCGGCTTGTGATTTCATGCCCATGTCCAAGATTCAATTTGAGATGCCTAGGATCAATTTTTTGATTCCCAAGAAGACCCTAGGCTTTTAATTTCATGCCCATGCCCAAGATTCAATTTGACATGCCAAGGATCAATTTTGAGATGCCCAAGACCGTAGGCTTGTGCTTTCATGCCCATGCCCAAGATTCAATTTGACATGCCCAAGTTTAAATTTGACATGTCTATGATCAATTTTGAGATGCCCAAGACCGTAGGCTTGTGCTTTCATGCCCATACCCAAGATTCAATTTGACATGCCCAAGTTTAAATTTGACATGTCTAGGATCAATTTTGAGATGCCCAAGACCGTAGGCTTGTGCTTTCATGCCCATGCCCAAGATTCAATTTGACATGCCCAAGTTTAAATTAGATATGTCTAGGATCTATTTTGAGATGCCCAAGACCGTAGGTTTATTCTTTTATGCCCATGCCAAAGATTGAATTTGATATACCTAGGATCAATTTTTAGATTCCCAAGACCGTAGGCTTTTGCTTTCATGCCCATGCCCGAAATTCAATTTGACATGTCTAGGATCAATTTTGATATGCCCAAGATCGTAGGATTGTGCTTTCATGCCCATGCCCAAGATTCAATTTGAGATGCCTAAGGTTAAATTTGACATGTCTAGGATCAGTTTTTATATTTCCAAGACCGTAGTCTTTTGTTTTCATGACCATGCCCGAGATTCAATTTGACATGTCTATGATCAATTTTGATATGCCCAAGACCGTAGGCTTGTGCTTTCATATCCCAAAATTCAATTTCACATGCCCAAGTTTAAATTTGACATGTATATGATCAATTCTGAGATCCCCAAGACCGTAGGCTTGTGCTTTCATGCCCATTCCCAAGATTCAATTTGACATGCCCAAGTTTAAATTTGACATGTCTAGGATCAATTTTGAGATGCCCAAGACCGTAGGCTTGTGCTTTCATGCCCATGCCCAAGTTCAAATTTGACATGTCTATGATCAATTTTGAGATGCCAAAGACCTTAGGCTTGTGCTTTCATTCCCATGCACAAGTTTAAATTTGACATGTCTAGGATCAATTTTGAGATGCCCAAGACCGTAGGATTGTGCTTTCATGCCCATGCCCAAGATTCAATTTGACATGCCCAAGTTTAAATTTGACATGTCTAGGATCAATTTTGAGATGCTTTAAGACCGTAGGCTCATGCATTCATGCCCATGCCCAAGATTCAATTTGAGATGCCTAGGATCAATTTTTAGATTACCAAGACCGTAGGCTTTTGCTTTCATGCACATGCCCAAGATTCAATTTGACATGCCCAAGTTTGAATTTGACATGTCTAGGATCTATTTTGAGATGCCCAAGACCTTAGGCTTGTGCTTTCATGCCCATGCCAAAGTTTCAATTTGAGATGTCTAGGGTCAATTTTTAGATGCCCAAGACCGTGGGCTTTTGCTTTCATGCCCATGCCTGAGATTCAATTTGGCATATCTTGGATCAATTTTTATATGCCCAAGATCGTAAAATTGAGTTTTCATGCCCATGCCCAAGATTCCTTTTGAGATGCCCAAGTTTAAATTTTACATGTCTAGGATCAATTTTTATATTCCAAAGACCGTAGGCTTTTCCTTTCATGCCCATGCCCGAGATTCAATTTGACATGTCTATGATCAATTTTGATATGCCCAAGACCGTAGGCTTGTGCTTTCATGCCCATGCCCAAGATTCAATTTGACATACCCAAGTTTAAATTTGACATGTCTAGGATCCATTTTGAGATGCCCAAGACCGTAGGCTTGTGCTTTCATGCCCATGCCCAAGATTAATTTGACATGCCCAAGTTTAAATTTGACATGTCTAGGATCAATTTTGAGATGCCCAAGACCGTAGGCTTGTGATTTCATGCCCATGTCCAAGATTCAATTTGAGATGCCTAGGATCAATTTTTTGTTGACCAAGACCCTAGGCTTTTAATTTCATGCCCATGCCCAGGATTCAATTTGACATGCCAAGGATCAGTTTTGAGATGCCCAAGACCGTAGGCTTGTGCTTTCATGCCCATGCCCAAGATTCAATTTGACATGCCCAAGTTTAAATTTGACATGTCTATGATCAATTTTGAGATGCCCAAGACCGTAGGCTTGTGCTTTCATGCCCATACCCAAGATTCAATTTGACATGCCCAAGTTTAAATTTGACATGTCTAGGATCAATTTTGAGATGCCCAAGACCGTAGGCTTGTGCTTTCATGCCCATGCCCAAGATTCAATTTGACATGCCCAAGTTTAAATTTGACATGTCTAGGATCTATTTTTAGATGCCCAAGACCGTAGGTTTATTCTTTTATGCCCATGCCAAAGATTAAATTTGAGATACCTAGGATCAATTTTTAGATTCCCAAGACCGTAGGCTTTTGCTTTCATGCCCATGCCCGAAATTCAATTTGACATGTCTAGGATCAATTTTGATATGCCCAAGATCGTAGGATTGTGCTTTCATGCCCATGCCCAAGATTCAATTTGAGATGCCTAAGGTTAAATTTGACATGTCTAGGATCAATTTTTATATTTCCAAGACCGTAGTCTTTTGCTTTCATGACCATGCCCGAGATTCAATTTGACATGTCTATGATCAATTTTGATATGCCCAAGACCGTAGGCTTGTGCTTTCATATCCCAAAATTCAATTTCACATGCCCAAGTTTAAATTTGACATGTCTATGATCAATTTTGAGATCCCCAAGACCGTAGGCTTGTGCTTTCATGCCCATTCCCAAGATTCAATTTGACATGCCCAAGTTTAAATTTGACATGTCTAGGATCAATTTTGAGATGCCCAAGACCGTAGGCTTGTGCTTTCATGCCCATGCCCAAGTTCAAATTTGACATGTCTATGATCAATTTTGAGATGCCAAAGACCTTAGGCTTGTGCTTTCATTCCCATGCACAAGTTTAAATTTGACATGTCTATGATCAATTTTGAGATGCCCAAGACCGTAGGCTTGTGCTTTCATGCCCATGCCTAAGATTCAATTTGACATGCCCAAGTTTAAATTTGACATGTCTAGGATCAATTTTGAGATGCCCAAGACGGTAGGCTTTTGCTTTCATGCCCATGCCCAAGATTCTATTTGACATGCCCAAGTTTAAATTTGACATGTCTAGGATCAATTTTGAGATGTCCAAGACCGTAGGCTTGTGCTTTCATGCCCATGCCCAAGATTCAATGTGAGATGCTTAGGATCAATTTTTAGATGCCCAAGACCGTAGGCTTTTGCTTTCATGCTCATGCCCAAGTTTAAATTTAACATGTATTTGAGATGCCGAAGACCGTAGGCTTGTGCTTTCATGCCCATGCCCAAGATTCAATTTGACATGCCCAAGTTTAAATTTGACATGTCTAGGATCAATTTTGAGATGCCCAAGACCGTAGGCTTGTGCTTTCATGCCCATGCCCAAGATTCGATTTGACATGCCCAAGTTTAAATTTGACATCTCTTGGATCAATTTTGAGATGACCAAGACCGTAGGCTCTTGCTTTCATGCCCATGCCCAAGATTCAATTTGAGATGCCTAGGATCAATTTTTAGATACCCAAGACCGTAGGCTTTTGCTTTCATGCCCATGCCCAAGATTTAATTTGACATGCCAAGGATCAATTTTTGAGATGCCCAAGACTGTAGGCTTGTGCTTTCATGCCCATCCCCAAGATTCAATTTGACATGCCCAAGTTTGAATTTGACATGTCTAGAATCTATTTTGAGATGCCCAAGACCATAGGCTTGTGCTTTCATGCCCATGCCAAAGATTCAATTTGAGATGTCTAGGATCAATTTTTAGATTCCCAAGACCGTGGGATTTTGCTTTCATGCCCATGCCTGAGATTCAATTTGGCATGTCTAGGATCAATTTTTATATGCCCAAGATCGTAGAAGTGAGCTTTCATGCCCATGCCCAAGATTCAATTTGAGATGCCCAAGTTTAAATTTTACATGTCTAGGATCAATTTTGAGATGCCCAAGACCGTAGGCTTGTGCTTTCATGCCCATGCCCAAGATTCAATTTGACATGCCCAAGTTTAAATTTGACATGTCTATGATCAATTTTTAGATGCCCAAGACCATAGGCTTGTGCTTTCATGCCCATGCCCAAGATTCAATTTGACATGCCCAAGTTTAAATTTGACATGTGTAGGATCAATTTTGAAATGCCCAAGACCGTAGGCTTGTGCTTTCATGCCCATGCCCAAGATTCAATTTGACATGCCCAAGTTTAAATTTGACATGTCTAGGATCAATTTTGAGATGTCCAAGACCGTAGGCTTGTGCTTTCATGCACATGCCCAAGATTCAATTTGAGATGCCTAGGATATATTTTTAGATGCCCAAGACCGTAGGCTTTTGCTTTCATGCCCATGCCCAAGATTCAATTTGAGAGATCTAGGATCAATTTCTAGATTCCCAAGACTGTGGGCTTCTCAAAAAAATCATTTAGAAAAATGAGGAGAGAGAAAGTCTGGCGATTTTCTTAGGTTTCTGTGCGTTTTTTCAATTTTTTCTTCTATTATTGATTAATCTTTAGATTAATGATGGCTGAAGAATCTGCTTTACGTATTACAAATGGCTCAAATACTCAATCCTTTGCAGAGAAAGTGAAAGTGAGAAAAACTTTAAAGCCTACGGCTGTTGATGTTAATAGTTTACCAAACCCTACGTTAATTAATGGTGAACCATCTTTGGTAATCCCTGGTGATTTTTACCAAGAAGGTTGTAAACCCTTTGAATACAGTTTTATTGCAAGGCTTAACTTCACGGGTTTGAAGTTTGTTGATGTGAAGAACACCCTAGTTACTCAATGGCAGCTGCACCCTAATTCTGTTAGGTTTATGTCAATGAGTAGGGTTTTTTTTTGTGGTGATGTTGCGTGATGAACAAACTAAGGCAAGAATCCGTAAGAAGAAGTGGTTTGTTAATCAACAGGAGCTGCGTCTGATGGACTGGTATCCTGGTTTCGATCCTGAGAAGCAAAATACTTCCCATGCAGCTGTATGGGTTCACCTAGAAGGCCTTCATGCTGAGTTATGAACAGAGAGATCTTTGCTTTCAATTGGAAAAGCAGTTGGAAACCCGATATTGGTAGATCAGAGAACCCTAAACCTGGAGTTTGGGAGTTTTGCTTCGGTGCTGGTTGATGTGGATTTCGCAAAACATATTCCTAGTAGGATTCAACTTACTGCAGGTGGACGTACTTTCTGGCAATCTGTAGATATCCCTAAGCATCCTAAATTCTGTATACACTGCAGCATTATTGGTCATACCGATACAGAGTGTAGACGGAAACCAAAGGTAGATGATACTGTCAAGGAGACTGAGGCGCAAGCTGATGCTAATCAGGAATGGAAACCAGCAAAGGGCAAAAAACGATCTCGTAATCGTAGAAGGAATAACAATCATGAAGGAACAAGTGGTGTTGATAAGTCAGGTGAGACTGATGAAGTCATTCCAAGCACTGGTCAGGGTAACACATCCAGAGAGCAAGTTGAGGATAAGGAGAATGCTGTTGGTGAGGAGGTTACCAACCAGCTTGAATTAGAATTAGCTGCTTCTGAAGCTCAACTTCGTGCAGCGTCTGAGGCTGTTGAGGCAGTCAAACAGGCGTTAGCTTCGAAAAGAGCATTAGCTAACAGGTTGGTAGTAGGTGACACTACAACTGCAGCTAAGTCAGGAACGAGTGGTGAATTGGCAAGAACTAATCACTCTAGTACTGATAGGAACCATGCTATTTCTTCTTCTACTCCTGTTGATTCCCAGATTCAAGATTCAGTGGTTAACAATATTGTAGAAACTCCAATCTGCAATGCGTTGAATGAATATACTGTTGTTATTTCTCCGAAAAAGTTTGATGTCTTGAATGCTAAGTTGAGTTTTGGAAACTCAGGGCAGCACTTCAACCAAGAGGAGGAGGAAAGTTCGGATGAAGAATTAACTCCAGAGAAGGCTTCCTCCGGTGTCAAGGGTACCAAATGGTCTGAGATACCTGTGGAAATAGTTGCTCCAAATCAGACCAGGAAGCCTGGTCAAATTCGTACGACTAGCTCGCAACAAAGTAGTTCTCAAAGTAACTCGCAACAAAGTAAAACAGCGGAATCCAAGTCTGATTCGGATTCTGAGGTTAACAAACTGGGATTTCTTGTTCGCAAGGGATTCTCTCCAGTTATTGAAAAAAAAGGTTCCGCCCAGGAATCCTAAGTTAAATAGTAAACCAAAAAAGACAGTTTCCTGATGCGTGTTCTCTATTGGAATGTCAATGGGGTGGCGAAGTTGGAGGCTGGTTTGAAGTTACGTAAGTTAGTTAGTGAATTTAAGCCGGCTATTCTTTGTATTTCTGAGCCAAAAATTCCTTATTCTGATGGTGTGATGTTAAGGCTTAATTTAGCTGGTTTTGTAAAAAAGGCAGTTCATAATTCTTCTTCAAGTTCTATAGGTAATCTTTGGATTCTGTGGAGTGAAGATATTGAAGAGCCGGTGGTGTTAAATAGGACTAGACAGGCTATTTTGGTTAGAACTGAAGGTGTCTTTATTTCTTTTGTTCATGCTAGTTATATTCAAGTTTTTAGAAGAAGATTATGGAGTCAACTTTCTGCGGTAGATTCTACAACTCCGTGGTTGGTTATTGGTGATTTTAATTTTGTTCTTCGCAATGATGAAAAGAAAGGAGGTAGGGAGGTTCGAACTTCTTGTATCAATGAGTTTGGTGATTGGATGGAGGATAATAATCTCTTTGAGGCAGACTCTTTGGGTTCTAAGTTTACTTGGACTAATGGTCGGTTGGGGTTGAGACGAATTATTAGCAAATTGGATCGTGCTATTATTAATGAGCCTTGGTTAAATAAATTTTCGAACTGGCGGTGTAAATCTCTTCCTAGAGAAGTTTCCGACCATTCGACTCTTATTGGTTATCCTTTTGTTTCTACTAGACCAAGACGTGCTCCTTTTAGAATTCAGAAAATGTGGTTTTCGCATCCAGATTTTTTGAGAATGGTTGAGAATTCTTGGAATGCTCCGGTGTATGGTACTCCTGATTTTATTTTTCCTTTCAAGTTGAAGCGCTTGAAGGAAGCTATGAAACTGTGGAATGTGCAGGTGTTTGGTAATGTCTATGCTCGGCTCAAGCAGACGAAGCTTAAGTTTGAGGTTGCGTCTCGTATTTCAGATGAGGATCCTCTTAATTCTTCAAAATTGAATGTCATGAAGGATGCTTTGGTGGTTGTTCAAGATATTCAAATGCAACAACATATTATGCTTAAACAAAAATCTTGTAACAAGTGGATTTTGGAGGGTTCTAGTAATACTTCCTTTTTCCATAGTTCCATAAACATTCGTAGGAGTGCAAATACAATTTCGGAGTTGGTGAATGAGGATGGTATAGTTCTCTCTGAGCCGGAGCAGATAAAAAATCATGTGGTCTCTTATTATGAAGCCAAGTTTAATGGGACTGATTTGCCTGTGGAGGATCATTTGTTTGAGTATGAACATGCGACTATTTCTTTGGAGGAAAGACAGATGTTGGATGCCATTCCTACTATAGAAGAGATCCATTCTGCAGTTTTTGATTTGGGAGCGGATAGTGCTCCGGGGCCGGATGGTTTTTCGGGTCCACGCACTAATTTTCCATTTTTCCCCGGTTTCATACGCAGCAGCCTTTTGTTTTTCACTTTCAGGCAAAATAGAAATGATAATGATTGAGAAATAAATTCTCGGTTTAGGGTTATAGAAGTAGGTTATATTTGATGTCTGGTCACCTTGATAAGGGCTACACAGCTAGCAGCCCCCTAACCATTGCTGGTTGTCTTTTAATACTCCTCCCAAAAGAGTTATCCCTTAACCTTGACTGGGACCCAGATAGTGTTTGCCCATGAATAACTATTTTGCCCTTTTTGCTCAAATTGGGTGATTTCTTCTTCTTTTTATCCGTGTGACTCCAGAGTACCTAATAACTCAAAAGCAAACATAAAATACATAATTCACACGAAAAATAGCAAAGAAAGCATAAACTCTATATAGTAAATACGGTGTATTCTACACCTATCAGATTCCCCCACACTTAGACTTTGCTAGTCCTCGTGCAAATCAAACAAAACAATAAAATACAACAACTCCGTGTCGTCGAGGCTACGGTCACTTTTAGCATAAATAACAAGCTTTTAAACCCCTAGGTGTCCCTAGTGGACGAGTTATAGTCTCGTGAGGGTTTACTAGAGATATACCCACAAAACCTACTTTTCCAACTTACTAGTTCTCCGTAATGATAGCATCCAAGCGCTAAGAAGACATAGAGATTCTGCACACTAGTCATAAGAAGTTAGACACATAAATGAACACAATCTCATTCTTAAAAGTTGAGAGAGAAATAACCATCCCTTCTCGACTAAAATTCGGGTTCGGAGTGATCAAAAGTCTCGACTCTGCCTCACAAGAAAGGGTTTTATGAATTTGCACTCAATAATAAACAACTTATTATGGGTCACACATGTGTCCAGGGTGGAATGAAGAGAGAATCTTGAGACACGTTGAATGGTAGGAAGGCAAAACCCTCCGAATATTTTGAAAACCCACATCTTTTAATATTTTTGAAAACCCATTTTTCTGACGATCTCTTCGAAAGGAAATCAACCATTTAACGAAGGTGGGAGTATGCTTACTTACCGTGTATCCGTTCGGCGTGCAGCTAGCACCACTCTCACAGCATCCATAGAAACGTCTTCTGTCTTCTTTCGGTGTCTTCATCTTCGTCTTCGGTCTTTAACTCTTGATGATAACTCTTGAACTTCGTAGAATCTTGACAATATGATTCTTTCCTCAAATTCCTTGTCGCTTGAAACTTCATTATAGATATTCCTTCTTTCCATTGGCCTTATTGAAAGAATACAAAAATAAAATGAACTCTACAAACCCAGCATTTTTTTTTTTTTTTTGAATAAGAAATAAAACAAATACAAAATAAAAATAAAATAATAAAAACTATTAACAAACCTAAACATTTTCTCTTGTCTCTTTTTTTTTTTTTTTTTTTTTCTATTTTTTTTTCTATTTTTTTTTTTTTTTTTTTTTTTTTTTTTTTTTTTTTTTTTTAGACGAGAGAAAGTAAAATACAAATAAAAAAAAAAATGTAAGTACAATGCCATGGTGTAAGTACTTTACCGCTTGAATCTTCACAACTTATATGTCTTGATATCATAGACATCTCGAATTCGCATCCTTAATAATTTCCACTCTTGTATAATAGTCTTCAACTTATAAAAATTCTGCTCCCTGTTTTGTTGCTTTCCTTGAATCTGAAATCTGCCCATTTTATACCATTGCTTGTAAACCTCGAACGTGTTCAACTTTCCTTCGAATTTGTGATGCTCCTCTTGTTGATGATGATGGTGTTTCTATGGACCTGTTGGTGTAGAGAGAGATAAAATGGATGGTGCTAACTGCGAACAAGATCACAAGTGGTATGTAAGTTAGCAATTCGATGTCACCAACATGATTGATAAAAATAGCACTCAAGAGATCAAAATAGTGCTTCTATGGTGGGAAGTTGGACAGCTCACCATTCTGCCCGGAATTTACGTACGGTGACACACACTCTAAAAGCACAAATTTAGACAGGTACAAAGAATTGAAGGTCGGTGCCTCGCATTATGTAACATGGGTAGTCTCCACTATAGGGGATCACTGTTATACCGAATTCAGTCTGCACCTTATTTGCCACTGGCATGGTTAAATCCAACTTTAACTCTCATACAATTAAGAAACCCGATCATGTTCTCTGTCATCTCTAAGTTCAGGTCACTATTGTGAAATTCTCGATGTAATCTTAGCGACGTGTATACTATGTGACTCTAAACTAACTACAAGTTGGAGTTTTCTTATTCACTAATTCACAAAAAAGTTGAAAAATTGCAAAAATTTACAACATAAAACCACTCCCCCACACTTAAACTTTACATTGTCCTCAATGTAAATTGAATCGTCCAAAGTAAGTCAAGGTGGGAAATCCTAACAAGAAATCAGAAAAAATAAAGTAAAAACAAAACAAGAAAAACTAAAAACAAGAAAAGAAATAAATACAAGACAAGAAATACTCATCCTTTGGGTTGCCTCCCAATTAGCGCTTGGTTTAAAGTCGTCAGCCCGACCATCTCCTTGCTTTCTATGACTCCTCTAGAGGGAGCACATCCACAAAGTTAACTCCTTCCACCACTTCGGAAGTGAAATTCTCATAATATGGTTTCAACCGGTGCCCATTAACTTTAAGTTCTTTCCCTATGGCTATGCTACGAATTTCCACTGCACCATGAGAAAACACATTAGTAACAATAAAAGGTCCGATCCATCGTGACCTTAATTTACCCGGAAATAATTGCAAGCGAGAATTAAACAAAAGCACTTTCTGCCCGATGCAAAATTGTTTCCTAGAAATCATGTTATCATGAAATGCTTTCGTCTTTTCCTTATAAATGCGCGAACTTTCAAATGCATCATTGCGAAGCTCCTCTAGCTCTTGGAGTTGTAACTTCCTTTGCTTTCCAGCCCCATCCATCTCCATGTTGCATTGCTTAATAGCCCAAAACGCCTTATGCTCAATTTCCACGGGTAAGTGACAAGGATTACCATACACAAGCCTAAAAGGAGACATTCCAATAGGTGTTTTATATGCGGTTCTATACGCCCACAAAGCATCATTAAGTCGCATGCTCCAATCCTTCCTTGTTGGGTTCACCGTCTTTTCTAGAATAGATTTCACCTCTCGGTTAGACACCTCGTCTTGTCCATTGGTTTGGGGATGATAAGGTGTTGCAATCTTGTGCGACACATTGTACTTCGTCAACAAGCTTTGTAGAATCCTGTTTTTGAAGTGAGAACCCCCATCGCTAATTATGGATCTTGGAATTCCAAACCTTGCAAAAATATTAGCTTGCACAAAATTTGAAACCACTTTAGAATCATTAGTAGGGGTGGCTTTAGCTTCCACCCATTTCGAGACATAATCAATAGCAAGTAAGATATAAAAATTCCCATGGGAGTTGACAAAAGGCCCCATAAAATCAATACCCCATACATCAAAAACTTCAATAAATTGAATATAAGTTTGTGGCATTTGATTTCGGGCACCTACATTGCCGGTTCTTTGGCACCTATCACAAGTTGTACAAAATATATGTGCATCCTTAAACAAATTTGGCCAATAAAAACCACTTTCAAGTACCTTGTGCGCGGTTCTCTTACTCCCAAAATGTCCTCCGCAAGCATAAGAGTGACAAAAAGACAAGATAGAGTTAAATTCAGATTCGGGCACGCACCTTCGTATGACTTGGTCACTACCATGTTTCCATAAGTATGGATCATCCCATATGTATTGGTTCCCTAACCTCTTAAGTTTGTCCCTCTCAAAGACGAGACAAGTTCTGTGGGATTTGTTTAGAAACTAAGTAATTCACAATATCGGCATACCATGGTTCTCCAAGGGCAATTGAGAAAAGTTGCTCGTCCGGGAAACTTTCACGCAACGGGATAGTCTCCTTGTCCACAGCAAGTCGGCTCAAGTGATCCGCAACGGTGTTCTCAATTCCTTTCTTGTCTTTGATTTTAATATCAAACTCTTGCAAGAGTAATATCCATCGTATGAGCCTCGGTTTCGCCTCTTTCTTTGTAAGCAAGTATCTAAGTGCTGCATGATCAGAAAAGACAACAACTTTTGTACCAATTAGATAAGAGCGAAACTTTTCTAAAGCAAAAACAATGGCTAATAACTCATTTTCAGTGGTTGTGTAGTTTTGTTGAGCCTCATTTAACGTTCTAGAAGCATAATAGATAGCATGAGGAAGCTTCCCCACACGTTGCCCAAGCACCGCACCAACCGCATAGTCACTTGCATCACACATGAGCTCAAAAGGCTTACTCCAATCCGGTGGTTTAATGATAGGGGCTGAAATCAAAAGTTCTTTCAAACGATTGAATGCCGCCATACATTTCTCATCAAAGTTAAAAACCACATCTTTTTGCAATAAGTTACAAAGTGGTGATGCTATCTTGGAAAAGTCCTTGATGAACCTACGATAAAAACCTGCATGACCAAGAAAAGAACGTATCTCCCTCACCGTAGTGGGAGGGGTTAGAGCACGAATAAGGTCTATCTTAGATTTATCGACTTCCAAGCCTTTAGAAGATATTATATGGCCTAAAACTATGCCATGAGTTACCATGAAATGGCACTTCTCCCAATTTAGCACAAGATTTGTTTCAACACATCGTTCAAGGATTAGAGACAAATTGTTCAAGCAAAGGTCAAAAGAATCACCAAAGACACTAAAGTCATCCATGAACACTTCGATTATGTTTTCAACATATTCCGAAAAGATACTTACCATACACCTTTGAAAGGTAGTTGGAGCATTGCTAAAACCAAAAGGCATCCTTCTATAAGCAAAAGTACCGAAAGGGCAAGTGAAAGTGGTTTTCTCTTGGTCCTCCGGTGCTATCACAATCTGATTATAACCTGAATAGCCATCAAGAAAGCAATAGTAAGAGTGTCCAGCTAAACGTTCAAGCATTTGATCAATAAAAGGTAATGGAAAGTGATCTTTTCTAGTGGTGGCATTCAATTTCCTGTAATCAATACAAACCCTCCAACTGGTTTGCACACGAGTTGGGACAAGTTCATTCTTATCATTCTCCACCACCGTCACACCCGATTTCTTTGGTACTACTTGTACCGGGCTTACCCACTTGCTATCGGATATGGGGTAGATAACACCCACTTCCAAAAGCTTGAGTATCTCCTTTTTCACAACTTCCATCATGGGAGGATTCAAACGACGTTGCGCGTCCCTTTTAGGCTTTGCATCATCCTCCAAACGAATTTTGTGCATACAAACGGCAGCGGGGCTAATACCCTTGATATCGGAAATTATCCATCCTATGGCCATCTTGTACTTCCTTAGCACCCTTAGAAGTTTTTGCTCCTCAGTAAATCACTAAGCTTGTTAGAAACAATCACCGGTAACTCTTCATTATCACCCAAGTACAAGTACTTAAGGTGGTTTGGGAAGAGGTTTCAATTCTAAAACCGGAGATTTAATAATTGAAGGTACAAGCTTTTCATCACTGCATGGTAAAGAAATAAAAGAGATATTATGAGTTTTCGGGCATTCTTGTAGTGAATTAAGATCACCAAGAGCTTCCTTGACTTCATCACCACACTCTACACCATTATCCATGGATGTAGTTAACACGGTTTCCAAAGCATCATCACCGTTTAATTCAAACATTTGTTGTGCCAATGTATCCATCACATCAATGGAGAAACAGGAGTGGACATCGCTAGGATATCTCATCGTCTCGAAAATGTTGAAACGTATTATTTCTCCATCAAACTCCATAGTTAGCGTTCCCTTGTACACATCAATTATGGTTTTCGCCGTTTTCATGAAGGGACGCCCAAGAAGCAATGGAAGAGACGAGTCTGGTGAACCTTCATCCATCTCTAACACACAAAAGTCCGCTGGAAATACAAGTTGATTAACCTGCACAAGAACATCCTCAACAGTACCCATTGGGTAGACATTAGAGCGATCGGCTAATTGCAATACAATTTCAGCCTATTTAAGAGGACCAAGATCAAGTGAATTATACATTGACGCAGGCATAACATTAACGGATGCACCTAAATCCAACATAGCTTTGTTAAATGTTGTGTTACCAATTGTGACGGGAATGTCAAAACTACCCGGATCCTTGCACTTAAGTGGGAGTTTGTGTTGTAAGATTGCCGAGGCATTCTCCCCCACACTAAGCACTTCATTACCTTTGAGCCTTTGTTTGTTGGTACACAAGTCCTTCAACACCTTTGCATACTTTGGAACTTGCTTGATAGCATCAATGAGTGGTATGTTCACATGGATCTTCTTTAGAACGTCTAAAATCTCCTTTTCTAGTTCCGCCTTCTTAGAACTTGCAAATCTGCGAGGAAAAGGTAGAGGAGGAACATAAGTAAAACCGGAGTTTTAGAGTTAGGAATAGGTACCTCAGAAGTTTGGGAGAATCCTCATTATTCTCCTCCAAAACAGGTTCCTTTGGTGGCTCCACCTTGCCCGAATCAAGTAACTTCGGGTTGCACAAGTTGTGTACCGCTTCTCAACGTAATAGCATTGACACCCTCTTTTGGGTTAATAGGTTGAGAAGGGAGTTTCCCACTATTTTGATCCTTCAATTGGTTCAACTCAATAGCCATGGAGCCCATTTGTGTTTGCAACTCCTTAATAGCACTCTTAGTCTCTTGTTGACTTTCTTTGAACATGGTGGAAATGCCTTGCATCATTGTTTGAAGCTTTGAATCAATATCCGAACCTTGATTTTGCATTGATTGTTGTGCTTGTGGTTGCTGAAATTGTTGTTGTTGTGGTTGAAATCCACTCGGACGGTTGAAAGTAGGTTGTTGAATGGCACCTTGCTTGTTGGCATAGCTAAAATTGGGGTGATCTCTCCATCCCGGATTGTAAGTGTTGGAGTAGGGATCATACCGTCTTGGTTGATTTGGAAAGATCGCATTAGCTTGCTCGTCTTCATAAGATTGAGGAGAACTTGGTATAACCGCGGATGCAACTTGTTGCAACATTGTTGTCATGTTACCCATTTGTTGACGAAGTTTCTCCACCTCGCTCACTTCATTCACCCTTCTTAGAATCACATCCGAACCACGACTCAAGAATTGTTGTGAGTTCGCTGCCATGTTTTCAATCAACTCTCTAGCTTGTGCCACCATCTTGTTCACTAGTGCACCACCACCCGCAGCGTCAATAAGATTCCTATCACTTGATTGGAGTCCTTCATAGAAGTATTGGATAATCATCGCGTCACTGAATTGGTGGTGAGGACAGCTTCCAACCAATCTCTTGTATCGTTCCCAACATTCATATAAGGATTCTCCCACGTTTTGCTTCATCCCACAAATCTCCTTGCGAATTTGAGTATCCTTGGATGCAGGAAAATATCTCTCTAAAAAGAGTTTCTTCAGCCCATTCCATGTTGTGACACTTCCGTAAGGTAAATAGTATAACCAATCCTTGGCATTATCCATCAAAGAGAAACAGAAAACTTTCAACATTGCACCATCCGCCTCTACATCCGCCGGAAGCATGGCCATGACAGTGGTGTGGAAGTCCAAAAGATGTTTGTTTGGGTCTTCATTCACCATGCCATGGAACTTTGGTAATTCTCTAAGCAACCCCGGCTTGATCTCAAAAGTAGAGTTCGTTTGAATGCACCCCTGTTGTGTATCAAGCTTATGAGAAGCCAAGTCCTTGAGTGTACGATTTGCATCACCCATTGTTAATTCTTCTTCAACTTGTGGCTCGTCTACGATTGGAACCTCTTGTTCTCCTTCTAATTGTAACTCTTCGTCCACTTCTAACTCTTGCTCGTCCGTTGCGCCTTGACTTGGTTGGAGTATTGTGCCTCTTCGAGTAGCTATCCCGCACCTTGGATAATTCCAATCTTTAGTAGCCAGGGATTGATACCCGAAAACAATTCTAGCAACCAAGTGAGAAACAAGACGACAAACAAAAAGCAAAGATAAAAGCAGAAATTGTAAAAAGAAACTAAAAACTCAATAACAAGCCGTATGCCTCCCAAGAACGGGCGCCAAAATTTGGTCGGTTGTCAATCCGTCAAATATAATTTCACTTTCTCAATCAACTAGATATAAATATAGTATGCGATAAGAAAGAGTTCGTATCCACAGAGAGGCTTTCGTTGTTATAAAATTTTAGTTTCTAAGTAACCACGGGGAATGTTTGTTGTATTTAAGCAAATAAAAGTAATTGAAAGCAAAGTAAGTAATTCGAATTATCAATAAGGAGAAGATATTGGTCACGGGATAATATCATTCACAAACATGTATTATCATCAATGATTAGAATTGGTATTTTAATCTCGTATTTATTAAAAGTCCTAGGATACCTTGATCGCAGGTATAACCCGTTAATTCCCTGTTTTCATCACAACCACATTAAAAGATGCATATGTGAATTCTTCGTAGAAAGCAACCTAAAGTGTAAAAGCACAATTAAGTTTAACTCCCTAAAAGCATTAAGTTTTATGGAATAAGACTCATCAATGCAAACAAATGTGTAAAAGCACTACGTCGCCGGAAAACTGGTATTGTGGCCGGAAATCGGTTCCGGTGACCGGCAAAGTCCGCCCGGTCACCGGTCAACGGGTCAACTCGGATCTGGTCAACGAGTTAACTCACTGAGTCAAACCGGGTCATCAGGTGAGTTAGGATTGTGAGTCAGACCCGAGTCAGCTGTGCATAAGAGCTAACTGGGCTGACTTGGTTCCAGCCTTCTAGGCCATTGCACATGCCTGTTTCTATGATGCACCATTCTTGTGCTTCACAAAATACCTATCCAGCCATGATGGCTACTCTGCCTCACTGCACCTTCATCTCCTCAGGCCATCACTTGTGGCTTCACTGCTCAAAGAATTAGCACCAACAGACTCCATTATTGCCAGAATCACACACAACTCAGCATACTAACTGCAGCAGCAGCATTACTCTGCAATATCCAGTGAAATTGCCACACTTCATCTATACTTCATCCATTCAATCATCTTCAGTTCCACAATCACCATAACCTCGAGCCCTCAAACCAACAGTTCACTTTTCTTTGTCACTGGGTCATTTCTCAGCTTATCCCATTTAACACCACACAACAACATCATTCATCCACTCCTGCATCCTCTTAGCTCCAATTTGCCTCACTGACTTATCTGAGCTGCAACCTCAGGCTGTTGCAGAGGCCAACAACTCAACGCCTGCAAGCACTCAATTCCTTGTAACACCACAGCACAGACTCAAGACCACCCAGCCATTGCACCTGCAGTTCCAGCTGCAACATCAACACTTGCATTTTCCTTGTCCTGCCTCTGTGGTTTCAATTCAATACTGCACTCCTTCCTTTGCATTGGAACCTCATCTTCCACCAGACGCCACTTTGAAGTACTTCCATTTCAGCCCAGCTTAGCAATTCCATTTGACACAGTACCCATCTTCTAAACCTTCTTGATATCTCAACAGCATCATCTGTGGCTCCAGCTGCAACATGAATTCCCTTGCTCTCTTGCAGCAACTCACTTTCCAGCTGATCCCTTTTTACCCATGGCAATCTTCCACAGCTCACTTGTTCCAACTCCCACAGCTGCAATACCAACTTAAACCATTCACAGCAATTCCACCTCACTGCACCAGTTGTAACACCAGGCTCTCAAGCCATTAGAACCTCCATCTGTAGCTGGCACCAACTTGTCCTGCAAAACCATTTTCTTCTGCATCTTCTTCATCCTTGAATTTCATAACTCTGCCATGACCATTACTCCAGCTTTACCTCACTGCATAATTACAACCCATGGCAGCAACAGCTACAGCTGTTTTTTTTTTGGTAAGTCCAAAATTGTATTGATGAATAGCAAATATTTACAAAAGTTTACAAGAAAAGAGGTCAAAAGACCCCAAAAACTTATAAACTATTTAAATCTAAAATAAGAGACATTTGGGTATTCTAAATTTCTTAGGAAATACGGTCTCTCATCATAATTCATCCCTTCACCATTCCTTAGGAGACAACCTCTTTTTGCCATGGAATCAGCTGAAAAATTTGCTTCACGATAAGTGTGGACAAAACGAATTGAATCATAGCTGTCTTGAATCTTACTCCATCTTTTCCTAGCAAACCAAGGTACATTAGAGTTCTCAAACGCCAAAATTGCACCAATAGAATCTGATCTCACCAAAACTTTACGGACTCCCCACTTCATTGCCCATTCTAAACCAACAATGACGCCATATAATTCTGCCAAAAAATTATTTGTTGACCCCAATCCAATTCTCATGGCTCCAACAAAATTACAATCGTGATCACGTACCACAACACTGCACCAAACAACACGGGTTCCCCTTGGCAGCACCATCACAACACAAGAGAAGTTCATCCCTGTTTGGCGGCTCAAAAACACATTCAACAAGGTTGCACCGTTTTCACTTTTCTATGACGAACACGGAAACAATTCAAAATTTCTAAATCTGCTGTAGTATTGTGCATAAAACTCTTCAACCGCACGGCATAATCATGAATCAAATGAAAACCCCTCTGTTTAAAAAACTGAATACTAACAGCAGCGTCTTGAAAACACGCCATATTTCTTGTATTCCAAAGCTCCGAACGAATGACAAGGTTGGTTAGCAGCCATAAATCCTTAACAATTCTACTCCTTCCTTTGGCAGATTTATAAGAAGTAACCAAATCATAATGAGGCTGCAAATTGAACAAACCTGAGCACCACTGCCAAGCTTGATTTGCAAACGTACAGCTCCATAAAATATGTTCAAGTGATTCTTCCTCCAGCTTGCAAAGATAACATCTGTTGGCAATTTCGGCTTTGAATCTGTTTTTCAACTTGTCTTGAGTTGCACAAGCTTCCCTCACGATCTTCCAATTATGTGCAACAAGCTTAGGATGAATTGCACGCCTCCATAACAGACCATAAACATCTGAAGTAGCATATTTTTTCCGCACCAGCTCCTTATTTGAAGAGACCGTAAAGTGGCCTTTCAACTCCGGCATCCACACCCGCAATCAGTCCCTCCTTGAAGCATTGGCAAGTTGTTTAAGTCCACCCCAGCCCCGATCAGATTTTGAATATGAACTCCCCGCAATCGCCAAGAATTATTAGCTATAATTTCACTAACCATGACCGTGCCATCCAGATTATAATCACCTAGCATATCCGCAATACATTCATTACCATACCACACATCAAAATAAAGAGATGTTTTCCTTCCGTCACCTAGAAGAACTTTGGTATTCTTGTCCACAATGGAATGAACTAATCTAATGCCTGGAAGAATTGAAGAGTTCACACCATAATGCTTTATGCGACCAAGGCGTGAAGTGTATTTCGCCCATAAAAACCTCGCCCATTTTTTGTTGGAAGAACGAATGTTCCACCATAACTTCATAAGAAGCGCCAGAACCTGCAATTGAAGCAGCCAACACCAGAACCTATGCCAAGATGCACTACAACTGCACTATGCCAAGCTCAAACCACAAGCACCAGAACCTGCAATTGAAGCAGCCAACACCATCACTTGATCTTCAGCAACTTCTCAATCTCACCTGCAAGTTCATACATTCACTGCAGCACCAATGGCAGCCCTGTAACTCTGCCTAGTTATTGCGCTCACCATCTTCATCTCTTCTTGCAGTCTTTGCATCACAACAGCTACTTACTGGCAGATGCAACTTCAATTCAATCCACCAGAGCCATATAAACCCTGGTTCACTCTTCCATGACTGCAAAATCGAACCACTACCTTAACTTCAATCTCTCAAATTCATCATCAATAACAGCTCCGATCCACAAAGAACACGGTGTACTCAAAGACCCACTGCTATCGCAATTCTCGGATCAAACCCCAATCTTCATTTTCATCCCAGATTCAACCTCCAATCTTCCATTGAGTTCCCGATCTGACTCATATACGTCAATAGCAGAAATTCATCATCGCTCTTCTCGATTCACAATCATTCTCGAGCAACACAGGTACCCTCTTTCTTCGTCTGGATCTGAATCCCATTTCCTGAGCATCAACAGCACCATTAACGACATCAGCTTCGAATGATAAAACGCAGGTCAATCAAATTTCCATCTGCTTCTCTTGATCTGCAATTCATGGCAGCATCAAAACCCTACTTTAATTTAGTCATCCTCAGTTCCTTCCACGCACTAATTTTCCATTTTTCCCCGGTTTCATACGCAGCAGCCTTTTGTTTTTCACTTTCAGGCAAAATAGAAATGATAATGATTGAGAAATAAATTCTCGGTTTAGGGTTATAGAAGTAGGTTATATTTGATGTCTGGTCACCTTGATAAGGGCTACACAGCTAGCAGCCCCCTAACCATTGCTGGTTGTCTTTTAATACTCCTCCCAAAAGAGTTGCCCCTTAACCTTGACTGGGACCCAGATAGTGTTTGCCCATGAATAACTGTTTTGCCCTTTTTGCTCAAATTGGGTGATTTCTTCTTCTTTTTCTCCGTGTGACTCCAGAGTACCTAATAACTCAAAAGCAAACATAAAATACATAATTCACACGAAAAATAGCAAAGAAAGCATAAACTCTATATAGTAAATACGGTGTATTCTACACCTATCAATGGTGCAGCTAACTTAGCTTCCACACCGTTCCCAACCTACCCTTGTTCTGAGAAGGCCTTATTAAGTAAGCAAAACTTTCTTAAAACGGCAAAAACGGCCTTTTGAGGCCATAAACGATGGAATTTTGCACTAATCAATCTCAAACTAACTTTGGTCTGGACTTCGGTCTGAACTACAAACTACAAACACTGTATTTAGCCGCTACAGACACTAGCCTACTACAAACTAACTTCGGTCTGGACTGTAGTTGAACCCCAATCAATCTCACAATGATCTAAGGTACATTTGCGCTCCTTATGTCTGTGATCCCAGCAAGATACTACGCACTTGATTCCCTTAGCTGATCTCACCCACAACTAAGAGTTGCTACGACTCAAAGTCGAAGACTTTAATAAACAAATCTATATCACACATAAAAGTCTATAAGAATAGATAAATATGTCTCCCACAGAAATACCTATGAGTTTTGTTTCGTATTTTGATAAATCAAGGTGAACATGAACCAATTGATATACCGGACTTATATTCCCGAAGAACAGCCCAAAAATATCAATCACCTCACAATAAACTTAATCGACTAGTGAAACAAGATATTGTGGAATCACAAACGATGAGACGAAGATGTTTGTGACTACTTTTCTATATTTCCTATCGGAGAAATTAATCTCGAGCCAATTTTATAATTGTACTCAATACGATAGAAACAGCAAGATCGATCACGTAACTACAGAGAAAATAGTTGGGTCTGGCTTCACAATCCCAATGAAGTCTTCAAGTCGTTAAACTACAGGGTCTCGGTAGAAACCTAAGGTTAAAGGATGTAGTTGCAGGAAATCCTACACTACACCCCTCACTAGATTTCATACAACTAAACCATTTGAAGATGAATAACTATGAATTTTATTGATTATTTTCTTGAAATGTTTACAAGAGAAGATAGAACAGGGCCAAAGAAATTACAATCACTACAAATTTTCTCTCTCCTATTGGCTTGCCTCACACTTCAAAAAGAACTCTCTCTCCAATAGACCTACTCGGCTCTTTATATAGGATATTACATAGTGGATGACAGCTAAGCTGTCCTTTATTTTCGGGAATAACTTGTGAAATATCGCAAGTGTACAAGTGTATGATCTCGCGACACTCCTAAATCTCGCAAAGTCTTCACGCCCTTCTCATGGTTTGGCTATCGTCATCCATTACGTCATTTATATTATTCTTCTGCGACACTTTCGCAATATCGTTGTTTATTTGTAGTTGCAGGAAATCCCACACTACACCCCTCATTAGAATTTACTCAATTAATCCATTTGAAGATGAATAACTATAGATTTTTGTAGGATCAGAATATCACAACTTCAATACTTAGCGAGATTAATAAACGACTGCGTCGCGAAGGAGTCGCATGGAGGTAAATAAGTGACGTAATAGATGACGACAGTCAGAACATGAGGAAAGTGTGAAGACTTTGCGAGATTTAGGGGGTGTCGCGAGGACAAGCAGTTACACATTCGCGAGGTTTCGCAGGTCATTCCCGAAAATAAAGGACAAGCTTAGCTGTCATCAAATATGTAATACCCTATATAAAGGGTTGAGTAAGTCTGTTGTAGGGAGAGATCTTTTTGAATTGTTGAGCAAGATATTAGGAGAGAGAAAATTTAGAGTGATTGTAATTTCTATAGATCTGTTCTATCTTCCTTTGTAAACATTCCAAGAAAATAATCAATAAAATTCATAGTTATTCATCTTCAAATGTATTAGTTGTGTGAATTCTAGTGAGGGGTGTGGTGTAGGATTTCCTGCAACTACATATTGGCGCTAGAAACAGGGAGAATTTGGAGTAAGAAAAGAGAAATTTTATACAATTTTTAACAGTTTACCAAAAGAGAGAAATGGCTAGAAGGAGAAATGTACCATAAGGACCAGCAATCGCGAGAAGAAGCGGGATACTTGCCGGTGAAAGGAGAAATGAAATGGGAGAATCATCAAGGATGAACATAAGAAATGATGAAGAAAATCAAATTCAATCGCCAATTCAACCGATTGTAAACACAACTATAGATTATGATAGAGTAAGTGTACACACATGGAGATCAGATTCTATGGAGGAAAGAGAGGAAGAGCAACCACAGATAAATAATGGACGAGGAGATAGTAATCGAGAAGAGATGGGAGAAACAATTCGTGAAAATGAAGAAGTTGCAGCATTAGAAACATTGAGACAAACAATGTATGAAGAAAGGCGATTAGAAGCAGAGGAACGTGCAAATTTAACAAGGCAAAATCATGAGTTGAGAATGGAAAATCTGAGATTGCAAAATAGAAGACCAAGAAGTAGTAACAGGTCGAGATCAAGATCGGTCAGAGAAGATAGGAGGAGAACATTACCTGTAGAAACTATTAATGAAGAAAGTTTGGAAATAGAATCAAATTTTGGTGAAGGATGTCGCAAAAGAAGAGAAATAGAAGAAGATCGATATGTTCCACGACCTGAGACTGTACAAAATGATCCAAATAATGGAAATCAAGGAGGTAGGCAACCTCAAGAGCAGAATAATCCAACTGATAAAGAAAATCGGATAGAAGGAAAAAGAATATTGCATGGGAGAGAAGCACGGAGGAAACAAAAGGAGATCGAAGATGACATCAAAAAACACTATGTTGAGCAAGCACGTTTAGCTGGCGAAAGGGAAAGATTGAGGGCTGTAATGGAAGAACGCGAATTTGAAGAGGCAATTCGGCAGAATAATCATGACAACCGAGAGAGACGGCGCGAGCAGAATCGCAATAATGGAAATATAAATGAAGAATATGAAAGATTGCAAAGGAGAGTCGATAGACAACCGAGAAGAGAGATTGATAGATATAATGGTGTACAAATTCGCGAAAGAGATGAGGGAGAAAGTCGCAAAGAGAGGAGAGAAGAAAGCAATGAACCAGAAAATATAAGTAGACATGAGCGCAGAAGAAGAGAGGCGGAATTAAAAAGACCAATAGATTCAAATTCTGAGGTGAATGAACAGATCTTGAGATAATTAGCAGAGATGAGAGGAATATTGAACAACAGAAAAGAAGGAGGAAGAAGGCAGTTAGACGAAGCCATCGTAGAAGCTGCGAAGAATCCCTTTACATTAGAGGTGCAGTTAGGAGGAATACCCCCAAAATGTAACTTACCAGCATTAACCAGCATTTTTGATGGGACAACTTGTGCAATACAACACATCAAGGCATATGTAAGATGTATGTTACAATGGGAGAATCACGATGCCATACTGTGTAAATACTTTGCATCAAGTTTGACTGGAGAAGCGTTGAAGTGGTTTGAGGGTTTACCAAGAAATACTATCACGTCATTTAATCATTTGCAAGCTATATTTTTAGGGGCGTATATAAGTAACAACTCCTCGCGAACAGGTATTGAAGATGTATTCGGGTTGAAACAAAGAGTTGGTGAAAGATTGAGACATCTAACTGTCAGATGGAAGACAATGTGCAGCGAGATGGACGGAAGGGTAGATGAAAGATACCTCATACTGTCATTCATAAATGCTATGTTCGCGACCAATCTATTGTACGTTCAGGTTTTTAGAGTCAAGAATACGATTACAATGACTGAATTACGAGAACTCCAGGAAGAATATATTGCTTTAGAAGAAAGACAGAATGAGATGGAATCTTACCCAGTGGCGAACACAAATTCTAGTGTCGCGAATGGAAGTTTATTACCTCAACTTGTACACACAGTGGCGAGCACATCGCAAGGTCAACAAGAAAGAAAGGCAGTTGATGTAGAACCAAAGTTAGTAGCCATGGGAAGTCGAGAACAGGAGGAATTTGAGAAAGAAAGGAATTACTACAATCGTGGTGGGAATAATAAAATCCAAAGGCTCGATCATCCGCAGGAAACTTACGGCGGTAGGAGACAGAATAATAACTATCATGGGGGGCAGCGAAGTCACAGAGTAGTATGGGAGGAAATTAAAATGCCACCATTGAATGCCAGTGTGGAAAAAATATGGGAAGCAATACTCTTGATGGAAAACATACCTGCACCATGGAACATGGGAAGTGAACCACCACCTGGAGATAGAAGTCACGAGTTCTGTTCTTACCATCGCTTTCATGGGCATTTAACAAATGACTGCAGAAACATCAAGAGAATTATCCTAAGAATGATTGATCAAGGAAAGCTGAACCACTTTTTAAAAGAAGAAGAGAAAGTTCAACATTTACCACCACCACCAGCAAAAGGGAAAGAAACATTTGTTATAGAAGTTGGAGCAAAGGCTAAAAATTTGTTTTGCAATTCCATTGTACACTCATATCGCACTATTGAAGATTTTCATGACAATGTACTTAGTAGAGTTTTTGCGAGGGATGCTGATGATAAAGAAGTGATGAATGTTGCGAAGACATCGCAGTTAAAAGAGTGGCAATTGCAGATTATTTCTTTCTCGGCTGAAGAAGTACCCAAAGGAAGAGAAACACATGATAGCCCATTAGTTGTAAAACTAGAAATTAATCCAAAACCTATTGATGGCGAAGATGATGAAGCGGAAAATTATTGGGCAACCAATAGAATATTGATTGATACTGGCAGTTCGGTCAACATTCTTTTCTACCATACTTACAAAACTATGGGAGGAAAAGATGAAGATTTGATCCCTTCAACATACAAAATATATGGTTTCAATGGTACCGCGAACAAGCCCAAAGGAGAAGTGCACATGAGGATACCCTTGCAGGGGTTATCAACTGATATGTTATTCTGTGTAGTTGATGTAGAATCTCCCTACAATGCATTGATTGGAAGACCATGGCTGCATGAAATTCTGGGTGTAGCATCGACATACCATCAGTGCATAATTTCCACATCCTAGCGGTATCGGAATTATAAAAGGAGACTGGCTAGAGGGGCAAAAATGTTATGAGGTCGATGTAGAGAGCTGCGAAGAGAGAACGGCAAAAAGGAAAGGCTGGAGAAAGAATGTAAAGGATGAGCAAAGAAAAGAAAGACTAATGGTGGATACCATAGAAACAAAGGATGAAGAGATGTTGCGAAGTGAATGCACAAAAACAATTGAATATTATGATGAAAAGAAGACATTGAAAAGTTTGACTGACGCGGAGGCAGAAGGAAGTAGGAGTAAAAGGTGTAAAAAATAAATAATTGTGAGAAAAGATAACAATTTAGTGATGAAAGCATGATAAGGATAAGAAGCAGAGATGATGGTTGCAAAAAAGTTGTGCGAGAATCTCGCTATGAAGAATGTATAAAAATCTATTGAATAGATGAAATGAGATTGTGCGATAGCTTCGCAGACAAATTAACAAGAGTCAAAAATGATTGATTGAATAAATTGATAAAATGAATGAGTGAGTGAATGGGACGAATCTTTATGGCGTACACCCTAGTTCGCGAATGATATTTCGTAAGAGGCAAATATAAGACCTAAAGTACGTCATATAAGGGGGTATCTCTTGACCTGGCTCAGGGAAAAGGTTACACCGCTCCTGGAACCTGAGTCATGGAGATTTGGGGCCCATGAAAGCCTATCCGGAAGAGGTACCTTGGATTCCCAACTATATATATAAGGTTATACCCTGGTTGGGCGACCGAGGGTCTCTTCCAAGGAGTCAGCGTATGACCAAGGCGCCGAGGTACACGGTTGACTCAAGAGTGCGGGGAGCATGGAACTTCCTTACCACTCTTGACAAGTCTTGGCACACGCCGCACTCGGCCCGAAGAAAACTCCACTTAGGGTGCAGTCTCGTAACCATAAACCCTATAGGCATAAGGGATAAGAGGCTGCGAAAACAACCGCTTCTTTGTTAAGACCAGGATGGGAGGAGCTAGTCTTGTATGGCCGATGTACGCCTCCTTGAAGGGGAAACCAGGGAGAAGATAAGGGCGGCACCCTCCATTAGGGAGCTGATAAGTGTCAAAAGACGCAAATGTCATGAGGCTTTATTTTCGCAAGAAAAATTAGGCTTGTCATATTTGTGCGATGATCCTGCAGAGGCAATAATACTAACGCGAGGGTAAGACGAGATCAATGGGTTTTTACATGAAAGTGTAAGAACGTCCTGCGATTTCGTCGCAAAGACGACAATGTCTCGGGATTTTATGGTCGCAAGAACATTTAAACCTGTTATATTGTCGCAAATATAATGTCCTGCAGAGGCAAAAATACTTAAAAAATGATAAGACAAGGTCAATGGGTTGTTACATGAAAATGTAAAGACGTCCTGCGATCTTGTCGCAACGAGGGGTGGCAAAATAAGACCTTTACTTAGGAAGGCAGAGTAAGACCACACGAAAAATGATAAGGCAAGATCAATAGATGTCTTAATCCATAGATATCTTGCGATCTTGTCGCTGTGTGATAAGATTCAAAAAAAAAAAAAAAAAAAAAAAAAAAAAATGAAGAGGCAAGTGTGAAGTTATAATTACAAGGAAGGGTTGTTTGATTGATATATCCAAACAAAGGAAGCAAAAGTTGAATTTATATTCAATAACCAAAGAAGTTTATAGTAAGGAATTACAGAAATGGAAGATTAAAAAATATATATATATACAGACATTACAAGAAATAAAAAAAAAAAAAAAAAAAAATTATTTCTTTGTTGGTTCTTCTTCTTCATCTGATTCTTTGGTTCCATCACTCTCGTCGCCAGATTCATCACTCTCATCGCCAGATTCTTCATTAGCTTCACTATCAGAAACATCCGAGACAGGCAAGTTCTCGGGAACTTCTTCAGCAAGAAAAGGATATGAATGAAGAGGAATGTTGTGATCATTACAAACTATTTCCATAGATTGATTGCGAAAACGAACGGCATCATTATTAAAATTCGCCACTGTGGTTTGGAATTGCTGCTTCAATTTAGAATACCTATTCTCGCGAAGAGAGAGATCCTTTGCGAGTCGTTCTTTCTCGGCTTCAAGCTCTCCAATCCTCGTTTGAAATCTTTTTTCGGATTCTGAGAAGATGAGAAAATGAATTAATGATAATAGTACAAAAAGAAAAAGAGCAGAAAAATAAAGAAGTATAATAAACAACCTTCTCTTTCAAAGATCATATCCTTGATCAAGGTAGTTTGCTCGTAGCCAAGACTAACATCAACACCTAAATTATTTCTAGCATTGTCTAGAACCTTCGCAGCCCAGGCAAATTTATCATCGTTATTTATAACAAAAAGTGAACGAATTTGGTCTTCTCGCTCGCTAAGTATGGTATTTCGACGAAGGAGATCATCTCGCTCAACTTGCACACCAAGGAGAGATTTTTGAAACTTCGCTAGTGCCTGTGCACCTCTGTTAGTAATACGATCTTTTTCATCTATGAGTGTAGGACCATTATATCGCGACGGACAAGACTCGCGAGGATAATAAACGACAGTGCTGCGAGGATCTCGCAGGTAATCAAAAGGAATGACGCATTGGATGACGACAGGAAGATGTGAAGTCTAGCGAAGGTTAAAAAGTGTCGCGAGTATGAATACTTGTACATTCACGACACTTCGCGAAACACTCCCGAAAATAAAGGACAGCCTAGCTGTCATTCACTATGTATTACCCTATATAAAGGGATGAGAAGTCTATTGTAAAAGGGGGGGGAGAATTCTTTTGAGTTGAAAACCAAGTCATTAGGAGAGAGAAACTGGGAGAGTATTTATAATCTTAAGTGTAATTCTCATTTCTTGTGTAAATTGGAAGAAGATAATTAAAAAACTTTCTTTGTTATTCATCTTTCAATGGATTAGATAAGTGAATTGTAGTGAGGGGTGTATTGTGGGATTTCCTGCAACTACAATGAGATCACTAATTTTCTTTCTTAAAGTTTTGGCTTTCTCATGAGAATCAAGATACATTCTCTTAAATCGGTTGGCTAAACCTAAACTAGATCTATGTTCAATCTCTAAGAGGCAGTATTTGGATTGAAGTTCGCTTAATGAAAGAGAACTAATTTTATTCGACGAATTACTTAAAAAATCATTGAAATGACTGAGGAGAGCATCATCATCCATAGGCTCAGGAAATGAATGAAGAAGAATGGCTTCTTCGGAAAGGTTATACACATCTGTGAAAATGATCAGTTAGATAAAGAAAAATAGATAACAAAATGATGATTTGGGAAATAAAAGTTTCTTACCATAAAGTTGTTGATTAGCAGATTGAAGACTAGAAATTTGGGTCTTTTGAAAGGTTGACTCAGCTTCTAATTTTTGGATCTTCTCGCGAAGGATAGTAGTTTCAATCTCACTCTTCTTACGAGAATTTGTAATTTCTACTTGAAGTTGAGTATTCTTCTTCAATTTAATGTTGTATCTTCTCTCAAGATCTGAGGCAATGACAAAAGAAGTCCTTCCAGCCTATATAAAATCAAATAAGTAAAAAGGTTATCAAAATGCAATCTATGGTAAAACTCGCGAAGAAGGTACAAGTTTAGACATACCAAGGAAGTAAGTGCATTAGAAAAGCTAGGAGATACAGATCTAGAAACTCCTTTGAGCAAATCATTGCCTTCCAACAAAGCAGCATCACATATTTTTACAAGAGCCTCGCAAGTGTTGGAAAGACGATCATCTCCCATTCTTTGAAGGGAATCCGAGAAGATGCTGGACAATTGTTTCATGGGAGACTCAATTGGTTGATTCTCTTTTGCGAGAGAGGTGCTCAAGTCATTATCATCATCTAATGGAAACTCAGAATTTGAGTTAGAAGAAGGTTGAGTTTTTCGTCTTTTAGGAGGTGGATCAGAATATTTGTCCTTGCGAGAAATGGCCTTATTCTTGCCTTTAATTTTCGCAGCATTAGTTTCTTCATCATCAACCTTCACACACGAATAAAGATAAGAAACAGAGGCAACAATATTGTTTAAAATAACAAAATAAAATGTTTCTTACTTCATCCGTGAGCGATCGAAGTATCGCCAGGATATTCGGCTGAGGATTTTCTTCATACTTCTTTCTCATTCTGGCGATCTAAAATTTTCTAAAAAGTTAATAAATAAAAGAAATAGAAGATATCGCAAAACAATATATAAAAGAAAAGGGGAAAATATACCTCTTTTGTCTTCTCAGGCCACTTAAACTCCCAAGGATGATAATTCGTGAGGTGTGCGGGGAGAACGTGTGAACTGCGACGTAGGGTCCATTTAAAATTAAAGGAACGACCCACCATCTCTCATCTTTGGAGTGGCGAGGAGTGGTATTTTGCCCGAATGCCAGTCAGTGGCTTGCATTAGCAATTTGTCAGCATCAACGTTATCATTTTTCTTCAGTCTAATACCCCAACGAGATTTATCATTTCTCATATATATAACTGAGTAGTTCGCAAAGAAATTGTCCACGGTATACTTCTCAGCGACTATTGGTAAATTTGCAAATTGAGGGTTCTTGACAGTATCAGAATATAAAGATCCTTTACCAGCACCGCGATTGGCGAATTCAAGCATTAAGCGAATGCAGTCGCCACTTAATTGATAGACAGCTCGCGAGAACTTCTCGTGAGCAAGTATTTCGTAAAATAATGGCAACTCAGGATCGTATAGAGGAATGGGAAGTCCTGCGAGGAGTTGACCTAGCGAGATTATAATTCTTTGATCATCAGATTGACGATCATAAAATAATTTTGCAGAAAGAATAGATGAATAATCTTGATCAGAAAGGGTTGATAAAGTGAAACCTTTTTCCTTTAACTTTTGTTGAACATCGTTAAAAAGTGGTGTGTATGTACGACCTAGTGAAGCCATTATCAGAATATGGGAATGAAGGGAGAAATTTAAAATTGAAGAAGAAAGATTTACTGATAGCAGGAACGCAAGTTAGGGAAAAGGAAGTTGAAGGAAAATTGCAGAGAGAAATAAAAGAGAAGAAGGGAAAGATGAAGAAACTATATATAAAGAGAAAGATTTTTGGGAGAATAAGTGCATTTAATGCGAGATGGGAAATGAATGGTCAGAAATAAGCGGTTGGATGAAACGTGTCAAGAAAGGAATGAAAGAAAAGACATTTGTAGTAAACTCTATGTAGAAATTATGGAGTTAAAATAGATAAAGATAAGTTATTGCGACAGTTCAAGATATTAATTCTCATGATATTTTCTACTTCGCAGAGAATACATGAGAAGAGGCAAGATGTAGGATCAGAATATCACAACTTCAATACTTCGCGAGATTAATAAACGACTGCATCGCGAAGGAGTCGCATGGAGGTAAATAAATGACGTAATAGATGACGACAGTCAAAACATGAGGAAAGTGTGAAGACTTCGCGAGATTTAGGGGGTGTCGCGAGGACAAGCGGTTACACATTCGCGAAGTTTCGCGAGGTCATTCCGAAAATAAAGGACAAGCTTAGTTTGTCATCAAATATGTAATACCCTATATAAAGGGTTGAGTAAGTCTGTTGTAGGGTGAGATCTTTTTGAATTGTTGAGCAAGATATTAGGAGAGAGAAAATTTAGAGTGATTGTAATTTCTATAGATCTGTTCTATCTTCCTTTGTAAACATTCCAAGAAAATAATCAATAAAATTCATAGTTATTCATCTTCAAATGTATTAGTTGTGTGAATTCTAGTGAGGGGTGTGGTGTAGGATTTCCTGCAACTACAATTTTATTGATTATTTTCTTGAAATGTTTACAGAGGAAGGAAGAACAGAGCAAAAGAAATTACAATCACTCTTAATTTTCTCTCTCCTAGTGACTTGTTTAACAATTCAAAAAGAACTCTCCCTACAACAGACTTACTCAACCCTTTATATAGGGTATTACATAGTGGATGACAGCTAAGCTGTCCTTTATTTTCGGGAATGACTCGCGAAGTATCGCAAGTGTATATGTGTTTTTCTTCGCGACACTCCTAAATCTCGCCAAATCTTCACACCTTCCTCGTGTTCTGGCTATCGTCGTCCGTTGCGTCATTTATTTTACTTCCCTGCGACACCTTTGCGATACTGTCATTTATTAATCTCGCGAAGTATTGATGTCGCGATATTCAGATCCTACATCTTGCCTCTTCTCATGTCTTCTCTGCGAAGAAGAGAATGTCATGAGAACCAATATTTTGAAACGCCGCAACAGCTTATCCTTATCTGTTTCACTCCCGTACTTTTATACGGAATTTATTACAGATGTATCTTCTTCCACTCTTTTCTTGACACGTCTCTTTCAACCGTTTATTCTTGACCATTCACGTCCCATCTCGCATTAAATGTATTTGTTTTCTCGAGGATTCTTCTCTCTATATATAGTTTTCCCACCCTTCTCTTCTTCTCTTTTATTTTCCCTCTGCAACTTTCCTTCAATCTTCTTCTTCCGCAATTTGCGCTTCTGCTACTGTGAACCTTCTGTTTTTTCTTTCTCTCGATCTTCAATTCTCTATTCATTCCCATATTCTAATAATGGCTTCACTTGGTCGTACATATAAACCCCTTTTCAATGAAGTTCAAAAGGATTTGCAAGAGAAGGGTTTCACTTTATCAACTATTCCTGATCAAGAATCTTCATCTATACTTTCTGCAAAACTGTTTTCTGATCATCAGTGTGATGATCACAAAATCATAGTCTCGCTAGGTCAACTCCTCGCTGGTCTTCCCATTCCTCTATACAATCCCGAGATACCATTATTCTATGAAATTCTTGCTCATGAAAAATTCTCGCGAGCTATTTATCAATTGAGCGGCGACTGCATCCGCCTAATGCTTGAATTCGCCAACCGTGGCGCTGGTAAAGGATTTTTATATCCTGATGATGTCAAAGATCCTAAATTCGCAAATGTAAAAATAGTCGCTGAGAAGCATACCGTAGAAAATTTCTTTGCGAATTATGCAGTAATAAATATGAGAAATGATAAATCTCGCTGGGGTGCTCGATTGAAGAGAAAAGATAACATTGATGCTGATAAGCTGCTCATGCAAGATATTGACTGGCATTCGGGCAAAAATAATATTCCTCGCCACTCCAAAGATGAGAAGTGGTGGGTTGTTCCTTTATTTCTGAGCGGACCTTATATTGTTGGTTCGCATGTACTCCCTGCGAACCTCGCAGATTATCATCCTTGGGAATTTAAGTAGCCTGAGAAGGCAAAAGAGGTATATTTCCTTTTTCAGTTTTTCTTTACGATATTTTCTTCCTCTTTTACTTACTAAACTTTCTAAATTTTTAGATTGTCAAACTGAGAAGGAGTTATAACAAGAATCCAAAGGCGAGTACCCTGGCGATACTCCGATCGATCACGAATGAAGTAAGAAATATTTTCTTTTGTTATTTTAAACAATATTGTTGCCTCTGTTTCTTATCTTAATTCTTGTGCGAAGGTTGATGTTGAAGAACTTGAAGCTGTGAAGGTTAAAGGCAAGAATAAAATCACCTCTCGCAAGGATAAATCTTCTGGTCCATCTTCTAAAAAACGGAAAATCCAACCTTCTTCTCATTCTAATTCCCAAACCAGCAAGAGCTCTGACGAGGATGAAAATGAGGTTGGTACTTCCTCCGCGAAGGAGAATCACTCGGTCACTTCTGCTATGGCGCAATTGTCTAGTGTCTTCTCCGATTCTATGCAAGGATTGGGAGATGATCATTTATCTGCTACTTGCGAAGCTCTCGCTAAAATCTGCGATGCCCCGCTGTTAGAGGATAATGAATCTTTTCGCGGAGTTTCCCGAACATTTACTTCCAGTTTCTTAAATGCTCTCAATGGTTTGGTATGTTCATATTCCTTTGCTTCTCTGTGACTTCGATTATAAGCTTTATCTTAACAATTTCTTTACTTCCCTTTATATTCCGGGAGAGCTTCCTTTGTTATTGCCTCAGATCTCGAGAAAAGACGCGACAATCTTGAAAAGTGAAATCTCCAACTCAAAGAGAAGATCCAAGAATTAGAAACTGAAGTTGCGACGTCTCGCAAGAAAGTTCAACAGTTGGAAGTTGAGTCTACTTCTCAGAAGAATAAAATATCTACTCTTCAAAGTGCAAATCAACAACTTTATGGTACAGAATTTTTTACTCTTCAGATCGTCTTCATTTTGTCATTTGCTTTTCTTTGCCTAATTTATTATTTTCGCAGACATATATAATCTCTCTGAAGAAGCCATTCTTCTCCATTCATTTCCCGAGCCTATGGACAATGATGTTCTTCTCACTCATCTCAACGAATATTTAAGTAGTTCGTCAAAAAAATTGATTCCCTTCCATTAAATGAACTTCAAACCAAATATCGTCTCTTAGAGATTGAGCATAGATCTAGTTTAGGTTTAGCTAACCGATTTAAACAAATGTATCTTGACTCCTATAAGAAAACCAAAACTTTAAGGAAGAAAATTAGTGGCCTCATAGATGACAAAGACCGTATTGCAAATAAAGGTGCACAGGCATTAGCGGCATTTCAAAAATCTTTTCTCGAAGCACAAATTGAACGAGATGAATCCCTTCGTCAGAATGCCATACTTAATGAGCGAGAAGATCAAATTCGTTCGCTTCTCATTATAAATAATGATGATGAATTCGCTTGGGCTGCGAAGGTTCTAGATAATGCCAGGAATAACTTAGGTGTTGATGTTAGTCTTCATGCCGAGCATACTGCCTTGGTTAAAGATATGATATCTGACAGAGAAGGTTGTTTATTATACTTTACTGCTCCTTACTTCTGTAGTATTGTTATTGAGTTGTTAATTCATTGTCATATGTTTTGCAGAATCCGAGAAGAGATTTCAGACAAGGATTGAAGAACTTGAGTCTGAAAAAGAGCAACTCGCAGAGGGCCTTTCTCTTCGCAACAACAAGTATTCTAAGTTGAAGAAACAACTGCAAGCTACAGTGGCGAATTTCAACAATGATGCTGTTCGTTTTCGCAATCAAACTATTGAGGCAGTTTGCAATGATCACCACATTCCTCTTAGTTCATACCCTTGTATTCTTGATGATATTCCTGAAGATATGCCTTTCTCGGATGTTTCTGATAGTGAAGCTAGTGAAGAAGAAGAATCTAGCGAAAAGAATGGTGGAATCGATGAATCTGACAAAGAAGAAGAATCCCCAAAGAAATAACTTCTTTTTCTTCTTTCACTTCTTATAATATCTGTATATATAATCTTCCATTTCTGTAACCCCTTACTGTAAATTTCTTGGATTACTAAATATGAATTCAGCCTTTATTTCCTTTACTTGCGCATATTAATCAAACAATTCTTCTTTGTAATACAACTGAATCTATCGTGTGGAAATGAATAACAAAATTTTATCTTATTCATTCCCATACTTGCCTCTGTTATTTATTTCCAAATGAGAGATTTAATCAATTTTATCTCTGAATAATGAAACTTTGAACTTTGCCCTTATTGTTGGTAACTCGATGAAGAAATACAGTCATTTTCGCAAGCTTACTTGCTTCCTCAAATTTTTGTGTGGCTATACCTTTAATTATGTTGAAGTTCACCGTTGCGACAAGATCGCAGGATGTCTTCACAAATGAAGAAATCTATTGATCTTGTCTTATCATTGCTTGTGTGGTCTTATTTTTCCTTCCTAATTAAAGGTCTTATTTCGCCACCCCTCATTGCGACAAAATCGCAGGACGTCTTTACATTTTCATGTAATGACCCATTGACCTTGTCTTATCATTTCTTAAGTATTTTTGCCTCTGCAGGATATTTTATTTGCGATAATATGACAGGTTTAAACATTCTTGCGAATGTAAAACCCCATGACATTGCCGTCTTTGCGACAAGATCGCAGGATGTCTTTACATTTTCATGTAAAAACCCATTGATCTCGTCTTATCCTTGCGTTAGTATTATTGCCTATACAGGATCATCGCACAAATATGACAAGCCTAAATTTCCTTGCGAAAACAAAGCCTCATGACATTTGCGTCTTTTGACACTTATCAGCTCCCTAATGGAGGGTTTCGCCCTTATCTTCTCCCGGGTTGCCCCTTCAAGGAGGCGTACATCGGCCATACAAGACTAGCTCCTCCCATCCGGTCTTAACAACAACCAGTTATTTTCGCAGCCTCTTATCCCTTATACATATATGGTTTATGGTTATGAGACTGCACCCTAAGTGGAGTTTTCTTCGGGCCGAGTGCAACATATGCCAAGACTTTCCAAGAATGGCCGAGACACTTCAAATGCCCCAGGCACTCTTGGCTCAACCGTGTACCCCGGCGCCTTGAGCATACACTGACTCCTTGGAAGAGACCCTCGTGCGTCCAACCAGGGTATAACCTTATATATATAGTTGGAAATCCAAGGTATCTCTCCCGGATAGGCTTTCATGGGCCCCAAATCTCCATGACCCAGGTTCCAGGAGCGGTGTAACCTTTCCCTTGAGCCATGTCAAGAGATACCCCCTTATATGACGCACTTTAGGTCTTACATTTGCCTCTTGCGAAATATCATTCGCGAACTAGGGTGTACGCCATAAAGGTTCGTCCCATTCACTCACTCATTCATTTTTGTTAATTCATTCAATCATTCATTTTTGATAATCTCTTGCTATTTTATTTGCGAAGCTATCGCACAATTTTGCTTTGTTTGTAATAATCTCATTTCAATTCTTCAATCAGATTTTCATACATTCTTGATAGCGAGATTCTCGCACATTTATTCTTCACTTATTATTTCTGTTTTCTACTCTTGATATGCCTCCGTCACTAATTTTGATAACAATGACTATTCACTTCTTACACCTTTTGATCCTGCTGTTTTCTACCTCTGCACCATTCAAATCTCTTAACGATTCTTTTCCATCATAATTTTCAACTCCCTTCATGCATTCACCTCGCAATGTGTCTTCTCTTCTTGTATCTATGGTATCCACCATCAACCTTTCTTTTCTTTGTTCATCTTTTATATTCTTCTTCCAGCCCTTCCTTTTTGCAGCTCTCTCCTCGCAACTCTCCACGTCAACCTCATAACATTTTTATCCTTCCATCCAGTCTCCCTTTATAATTCCAACACCACTAGGATGAGGAAACTTTATACTCTGATGATATGTCGACGCTACACCCAGAATTTCATGCAACCATGGCCGTCCGATCAATGCATTATAAAGGGACCCCACATCGACCACACAGAACAAAATATCAGTTGATAATCCTTGCAAGGGTATTCTCATATGAACTTCTCCTTTAGGCTTATTCGCTGTGCCGTTGAAACCATATATTTTGTATGTCGATGGTATCAAATCTTCATCCTTTTCTCCCATAGTCTTGTAAGTATGGTAAAAAAGAATGTTTACTGAGCTCCCAGTATCAATTAAGATTCTATTAATCGCTTGACAATTTTTCGCTTCATCATCTTCGCCATCAACAGGTTTTGGATTAATTTCCAATTTTACAACCAATGGGCTATCATGTATCTCTCTGCCTTTAGGTATTTCTTTCATGAGAGAAAGAAATAATCTGCAATTGTCACTCTTTTAACTGCGATGTCTTCGCAATGTTCATTACTTCTTTATCATCAGCATCCCTCGCAAAAACCATACTGAGTACGTTATCATGAAAATCTTCAATTGTGCGGTATGAGTGTACAATGGAATTGCAAAACAAATTTTTAGCTTTCGCTCCAACTTCTATTACGAATGTTTCTTTCCCCTTTGCTAAATTTGTCCTGTGCATCTCTGGTGGCGGTGGTAACAGTTGAATTTTCTCTTCAATTTTTAGAAAGTGATTCAGCTTTCCTTGGTCAATCATTCTAAGGATGATTCTCTTTATGTTTCTGCAGTCATTTGTTAGATGTCCATGAAAGCGGTGGTAAGAGCAGAATTCGTGACTTCTATCACCTGGTGGCGGTTCACTCCCCATGTTCCATGGTGCGGGTATGTTTTCCATCAAGAGTATAGCTTCCCATATTTTTTCCACACTAGTATTAAGTGGTGGCATTTTGATTTCTTCCCATACTACTCTGTGACGTCGCTGCCCTCCATGATAATTCTGCCTCTGACCTCCATAAGTTTCTTGCGGATGATCAAGTCTTTGAATTTTGTTATTGCCGCCACGGTTGTAGTAGTTCCTTTCTCTCTCAAATTCTTCTTGATCACGGCTTCCCATGGCTACTATCTTTGGCTGTCCATCATCTATCACCCTTTCTTGTTGCCCTTGCGAAGTACTCGCCACTGTGTGTATTAATTTGGGTAATAAACTTGCATTCGCCACATTGGAGCTTGTATTCGCCACTGGATATGATTCCATCTCATTTTGTCTTTCCTCCAAAGCAATGTATTCTTCATGAAGTTCTCTCAACTCAGTCATTGTGATTGTATTCTTGACTCTAAAAATTTGAATATATAACAAGTTGGTTGCGAACATAGCATTTATGAACGATAGAATGAGATATCTTTCATCCACCCTTCCAGCCATTTCGCTGCACATTGTCTTCCATCTCACAGTTAAATGCTTCAAACTTTCGCCAACTCTTTGTTTTAATCCAAACACATCTTCGATACCGGGTCGCGAGGAATTGTTACTTATATATGCCCCTAAGAATATAGCTTGTAAATGGTTAAATGACGTGATTGTGTTTCTTGGTAAACCCTCGAACCATTTCAATGCTTCTCCTGTTAAACTTGATGCAAAGTATTTGCATAATATGGCATCATGATTTTCCCATTGTAACATACATCTTACATAAGCTTTGATGTGTTGTATCGCACAAGTTGTTCCATCAAAAATGTTGGTTAATGCAGGTAAATTGCACTTTGGGGGTATTCCTCCTAGCTGCACTTCTAATGTAAAAGGATTTTTTGCAGCCTCTGCGATGGCTTCATCTAACTGTCTTCTTCCTCCTTCTCTTCTGCTGTTCAATATTCCTCTCATCTCTGCCAATTCTCTCAAAATTTGTTCATTTGCCTCAGAATTTGAATTTATTGGTCTTTTTAATTCTGCCTCTCTCCTTCTGCGTTCGCGTCTACTTATATTTTACGGTTCATCATTTTCTTCTCTTCTTTCTCTGCGACTTTCTTCCTCACCTCTTCCACGAATTCTCACACCATTATATCTGTCATTTTCTCTTCTTGATTGTCTATCAGTTCTCCTTTGTATTCTTTCATACTCTTCATTGATGTTTCCATTGTTGCGATTTTGCTCGCGCCTTCTTTCTCTATTGTCATGGTTGTTCTGCCGTATCGCTTCTTCCAACTCCCGTTCTTCCATTTCTGCTCTTAATCTTTCCCTTTCGCAAGCTAGACGCGCTTGTTCAATATAATGTTTTTCAATGTCATCTTCAATTTCCTTTTGTTTCCTTTGTGTTTCTATCCCATGCAGTATTCTTCTTCCTTCTTCCTGATTTTCTTCATTAATTGGATTATTCTGCCCTTGACGCTGCCTATTTTCTTGATTTCCGTCATTTTGACCATTCTGTAGAATTTCAGGACGTGGAATATGACGATCTCCTACCACTTCTCTTCTTTCGCAACCTCCTTCACCAAAGTCTAACTCTCTTTCCAAATTTTCTTCATTAACATTTTCTACAGGTAATGTTCTTCTCATATCCTCTCTAACTGATCCTGATCTTGACCTGGTATTACTTCTTGACCTTCTATTATGCAACCTCATATTTTCCATTCTTAATTCATGGTTCTGCCTTGTTAAATTTGCTCGTTCTTCCGCTTCTAAGCGCCTTTCTTCATGTATTGTTTGCCTCAACGCTTCTAATGCTGCGATTTCTTCATTTCCACGAATTGTTTCTCCCATCTCTTCTCGATTTCTCTCCTCTTGTCCATTATTTATCAATTGTTGCACTTCTTCTCTTTCCTCCATAGAATCTGATCTCCATGTATGCACACTCACCATATCATAATCTATTACTCTATTTGTTGCTGGTTGAATTGGTGGTTGAATTTGGCCTTCTTCTCTATCTCTTGTGTTTACTCTTGAGGGTTCACCTACTTCATTTCTTCTTTCTCCAGTTAATCTCCTGCTTCTTCTAACAGTTGTTGGTTGTTCTGATGTATTCCTTCTTCTAGCCATTTCTTAATTTCTGCAACTTGTCGTAAATTGTATGAAATTATTTTCTTATTACTCCAAATTTGTCCAAATCAGAATGTTGATCTTTACTCTCTCCCTGTTTCTAGCGCATATGTAGTTGCAGGAAATCCCACACTACACCCCTCATTAGAATTTAATCAATTAATCCATTTGAAGATGAATAACTATAGATTTTATTGATTATTTTCTTGAAATGTTTACAGAGGAAGGAAGAACAGAGCAAAAGAAATTACAATCACTCTTAATTTTCTCTCTCCTAATGACTTGCTTAACAATTCAAAAAGAACTCTCCTACAACAGACTTACTCAACCCTTTATATAGGGTATTACATAGTGGATGACAGCTAAGCTGTCCTTTATTTTCGGGAATGACTCGCGAAGTATCGCAAGTGTATATGTGTTTGTCTTCGCGACACTCCTAAATCTCGCCAAATCTTCACACCTTCCTCGTGTTCTGGCTGTCGTCATCCGTTGCGTCATTTATTTTACTTCCCTGCGACACCTTTGCGATAATGTCATTTATTAATCTCGCGAAGTATTGATGTCGCGATATACTGATCCTACATTATTGATCTCACGAGGTATTGTTATTGCGATATTCTGATCCTATATCTTGCCTCTTCTCATGTCTTCTCTGCGAAGAAGAGAATGTCATGAGAATCACTATTATTTGAAATGCCGCAATTGTTCGTCCTTTTCTGTTTTGATATGGTTCCGTACTTTTATACAGAACTCTTTACACGTGTTTCTTCTTCCACCCATTTCTTGACACGTCTCTTTTAACCGTTATTTCTCATCCGTTCACGTCTCTTCTCGCATTAAATGTGTTTATCTTTTCGAGAAAATTTCTCTATATATACTCTTCTTCCCCTCTTTTTCTTCTTTTTTACTTTCTTCCTGGAATTTTTTCTGCAATTTTCTTTGAAATTTTCTCCGTAATTTCTGCTTCTGCTACTGTAAATCTTCTTTTTCTCCTTTCTTTTGTTCTTCAACTTTCTATCCATTCCCATACTCACCAAATGGCACCAACAGGTCGTAAATATGAAACTCTTTTGAGTGATACTCAAAAGATTTTACAAGAGAAGGGTTTCACATTATCTACCATTCCCGATCAAGAATCTTTCTCTATTCTTTCTGTGAATTTATTTTCTGATCACTCGTGTGATGATCAAAAGATCATAATCTCGCTAGGTCAAATCCTCGCGGGTCTTCCCATTCCTTTATACAGTCCCGAATTACCTTTATTCTATGAAATTCTTTCTCATGAAAAGTTTTCGCGAGCCGTCTATCAGTTAAGTGGAGATTGTATCCGCTTAATGCTTGAGTTCGCCAATCGAGGTGCTGGTAAGGGGTCTTTATATCCTAAATGGGCCTTACATTGCAGGTTCCCATGTTCTCCCTGCGAATCTCGCCAATTACCAACCTTGGGTTTTTAACTGGCCCGGGAAGGCAAAAGAGGTGTGTTTTCTACTTTTCGCTGACTTTGCGAATTTTATTTCCTTGATTATCTACTGATCTTGCGAAATCTCCAGATTAACAAATTGAGAAGAAGTTACCAAAGGAATCCAAAGCCAAATACTTTGGCGATACTTCGTTCAATCACGAATGAAGTAAGAAATACTTTCTCTTGTTATTTTGAACAATATTGTTGCCTCTATTTCTTATCTTCATTTGTGTGTGTAGGTTGGTGTTGAGGTAGTTGAACAAGAAGAAGCTCCCGAAGCTTCGAGAACCAGAAGAAAAGGTAAAGGCTCTCTTCGCGTGGAGGAACCTGTTGCTCCCCTTTCTAAAAAAACGGAAAGTTCTTTCTTCCAGCGAAAGCTCTGATGGGGATGACGATGATTCCACCGCGAAGGAAAATAATCCCATTGAATCTCCAATGACATTCTTGTCTAGTATCTTCTCGGATTCTATGCAAGGACTTGGGAATGATCACCTTTCTGGTATATGCGAAGCTCTCGCAAATGTCTGCAACGCTTCTTTGCTGGAGGGTAATAAATCTCTTCAGGGTATTTCCAGGTCATTGAACCCCGGTTTCTTGAATGCCCTCAATGCCTTGGTATGTTTTTATTTCTTTATTCCTTCAAGAATTTAATCTTACTTCCTATATTAATAGTTTCCTTATCTTTCTTTTCAGCCTGGAAGGGCTTCTTTTGTTGTTGCCTCAGATCTTGAGAAAAGATGCAACATTCAATTGAAAAAGAATCTTCAACTTCGTAAAAAGAACGAAGAATTAGAAATTGAAGCTGCGAAACTTCGCGAGAAGAATGAAAATGAATCTACCGGTCTTCGCGAAAGAATTCAACAACTTGAAACCGAATCTTCTACCTAGAAGAATAAAATATCTACCCTTCGCAGTGCTAATCAGCAACTTTATGGTATAAATTTCTTTTCTTATTCCTTATTTTTTATTTTGTCATTTATTTTTCTTTGCCTGACTTATTATTTTCGCAGACATTTATAATCTTTCTGACGAAGCCATCCTTCTCCATTCATTTCCTGAGCCTATGGATAATGATGCTCTTCTTGCTCACCTCAATGAATCTTTAAGTAATTCGTCAAACAAGACTAATTCTCTTTCCTTAAATGAACTTCAAACCAAATATAATCTCTTAGAAATTGAATATAGATCTAGTTCAGGTTTAGCCAACCGATTTAAACGTCTGTATCTTGATTCCCATGAGAAAACCAATATTTTAAGGAAGAAAATTAGCAGCCTCATAGATGACAAAGATCGTATTGCTAATCAAGGTGCCCAAGCATTAGCGAAATTCCAAAAAACCCTCCTTGAAGTCCAAATTGAGCGGGATGAATCTCTTCGTCAGAATGCCATTCTTAATGAACGAGAAAATCAAATTCGTTCTCTTCTTGTTATAAATAATGATGATGAATTCGCTTGGGCTGCGAAGGTTTTAGATAATGCCATAAATAACTTAGGTGTTGATGTTAGTCTTCACGCCGAGCATACTGCCTTGGTTAAAGATATGATTTCTGACAGAGAAGGTTGTTCTTTTTTATTTTACCACTTCTTTTTTGTAATATTGCTATTAAATTATTAATTCATTGTCACATGTTTGCAGAAGCTGAGAAGAGATTCCAGACAAGAATTAAAGAACTTGAATCTGAGAAAGCACAACTTGCAAAGGACTTCTCTCTTCGCAAAGATAAATATTCCCAGTTGAAGAAGAAGCTACAAACTACTGTGGCGAATTTCAATAATGACGTTGTCCGCTTTCGCAATCAGACTATTAGGACAGTCTGCGATGATCAGAATATCCCTCATTCTTCATATCCTTGTCTCCTTGAAGAAATTCCTGAGAATATATCTTTTTTGGATGTCTCTGATAGCGATATTAGCGAAGAAGGGGAGTCTGGCGAAAAGAATGACGAAATTGAAGGATCTGACAAAGAAGAAGAAGAATCAACAAAGAAATAATTTCATTTTCTTTTTTTGCTTCTTGTAATATTTGTATATATACTCTTTTAATCTTCCATTTTTTAACCCCTTATTGTAAACTTCTTGGATCTTCAAATATGAATTCAACCTTTGTTTCCTTTATTTGCACATTTTAAACAAGCGATTCTTCAGTTGACCAGTATTATGAATGTGTAAATCTATCATATGAAAATGAATAACAAGATTTCATCCTATCCATTCCCATACTTGCCTCTGTTATTTATTTTCAAATGAGAGATTTAACCAGTAATCTCTGAATAATAAAACTTTTGAATTTCGCCACTGCTATTGCTAACTCTTCATAAATAAATGAAGAAATATAGTCATTTTCGCAAGTTTATTTGCTTCCTCAATTTTTTGTGTGGCTTTATCTTTATTTATGTTGAAGTTCATCATTGCGACAAGATCGCAGGACATCTTTACAACTTTGTATAATGATCCATTGATCTTGCCTTATCATTGCTTGTGTGGTCTTATTTTGCCTTCCTAGTTAAAGGTCTTATTTTTCCACCCCTCATTGCGACAAGATCGCAGGACGTCTTTACATTTTCATGTAACGACCCATTGACCCTGTCTTACCAATTCTCTAGTATTTTTGCCTCTGCAGGATATTATTCTTGCGACAATATGACAGGCCTAAATATTCTTGCGAACGTAAAGCCCCATGAAATTGCCGTCTTTGCGACGAAATCGCAGGACGTCTTTACATTTTCATGTAAAAACCCATTGATCTCGTCTTATCCTCGCGTTAGTATTATTGCCTCTTTAGGATCTTCGCACAAATATGACAAGCCTAAATTTTCTTATGAAAATAGAGCCTCATGACATTTGCGTCTTAAGACACTTATCAACTCCCTAATGGAGGGTGCCGCCCTTATCATCTCCCTGGTTGCCCCTTCAAGGAGGCGTACATCGGCCATACAAGACTAGCTCCTCCCATCCGGTCTTAACAACAACCAGTTGTTTTCGCAGCCTCTTATCCCTTATACTATAGGGTTTATGGTTACGAGACTGCACCCTAAGTGGACTTTTCTTCGGGCCGAGTGCAGCATGTGCCAAGACTTTCCAAGAATGGCCGAGACACTTCAAATGCCCCAGGCACTCTTGGCTCAACCGTGTACCTCGGCGCCTTGGTCATACACTGACTCCTTGGAAGAGACCTTCGGTCGTCCAACCAGGGTATAACCTTATATATATAGTTGGAAATCCAAGGTATCTCTCCCGGATAGGCTTTATTGACCCCAAATTTCCATGACTCAGGTTCCAGGAGCGGTGTAACCTTTTCCCTGAGTCAGGTTAAGAGATTCCCCCTTATATGACGCACTTTAGGTCTTACATTTTCCTCTTGCGAAATATCATTCGCGAACTAGGGTGTACGCCATAAAGGTTCGTCCCATTCGTATAGATCACTCGTTTTTGATTATTTCTTTTCATTGTTTCTGCGAAGTTATCACATAGCTTTGCTTTATTGAAGTTATTTCTTCTCATTTTTGGAATTTCGCTACACTTTTTTGACTAGATTTCCATATATTCTGTCTCACAAGATTTTCGCATACTCCTTCTCTGATCATCATATTCCTAGTACTTTTGATTTTTTTTTTTTTTTTGCTAAAGTAATATCAACTATTCACTTCTTACACCTCTTGCTCCTGCTGCTCTCTGCCTCTGCATCATTCAAACTTCTCAATAGTTCCTTTCCATCATAATTTCCAACTGTCTTCATGCATTTGTTTCGCAATGTATCTTCATCTCTTGTATCTACGGTATCCACCATAAACCTTTCTCTTCTTTGTTCGTCTTTTATACTTTGCTTCCAGCTCCTCCTTTTCGCAGCTCTTTCCTCACAACTCTCCACATCAACCTCATAACATTTTTGTCCTTCAATCCAGTCTCCCTTTATAATTCCAACACCACTAGGATAAGGAAATTTAATACATTGGTGATAAGTCGACGCTACACCCAAGATCTCATGTGACCATGGTCGCCCGATCAATGCATTATAAGGGGATTCCACATCGACTATACAGAACAAAATTTTAGTTGATAATCCTTGCAATGGTATTCTCATATGAACTTCTCCTTTAGGTTTGTTAGCTGTACCATTGAAACCATATATCTTATATGTTGAAGGTATCAAGTCTTCATCCTTCCCTCCCATAGTTTTGTAAGTATGGTAAAAAAGGATGTTTACTGAGCTTCCGGTATCAATTAAGATTCTATTGATCGCCCAAGAATTTTCTGCTTCATCATCCTCATCGTCAACAGGTTTTGGATTAATTTCCAATCTTACAACCAACGGGCTATCATGCATCTCTCTGCCTTCTGGTACCTCTTCTGCAGTGAAAGAAATAATCTGCATTTGACATTCCTTTAATGGCGAAGTATTCGCGATGTTCATTACTTCTTTATTATCAGCATCTCTTGCAAAAACCCTACTGAGAACATTATCATGGAAATCTTCAATTGTTTTGTGCGAATGTACAATGGAATTGCAAAATAAATTTTTGGCCTTCGCTCCAACTTCTATGACAAACGTTTCTTTCCCTTTTGTTGAGTTTGTTCTGTGCATTTCTGGCGGTGGTGGTAATGGTTGAACTTTTTCTTCACCTTTTAGGAAATGATTCAATTTTCCTTGGTCAATCATTCTGAGGATGATTCTTTTTATATTTCTGCAATCATTTGTTAGGTGTCCATGAAAGCGGTGGTAAGAACAAAATTCATGACTTCTATCACCTGGTGGCGGTTCACTTCCCATGTTCCATGGTGCAGGTATATTTTCCATCAAAAGTATAGCTTCCCATATTTTTTCCACACTAGTATTTAGTGGCGGCATTTTGATTTCTTCCCATACTACTATGTGACTTCGCTTCCTACCATGATAATTCTGCCTTCGACCTCCGTAAGTTTCTTGCGGATGATCAAGTCTTTGGATCTTGTTATTTCCGCCACGGTTATAGTAGTTCCTTTATCTATCAAATTCTTCCTGATCACGACTTCCCATGGCTACTAACTTTTACTGACCATCATCTATCATCCTTTCTTGTTGTCCTTGCGAAGTGCTCGCTACTGTGTTTATCAATTTGGGCAATAAACTTGCATTCGCAGCATTTGAATTTGTATTCGCAACTGGGTATGATTCCATCTCATTTTGCCTTTCCTCTAGAGCAATATATTCCTCCTGAAGTTCTCGCAGCTCAGTCATTGTGATTGTATTCTTGACCCTAAAAATTTGAATATATAACAAATTGGTTGCGAACATAGCATTTATGAATGATAGAATGAGATATCTTTCATCCACCCGTCCAGCCATTTCGCTGCACATTGTCTTCCATCTTACAGTCAAATGTTTCAAACTTTCGCCAACTCTTTGTTTTAGCCCAAATACATCTTCAATACCCGGTCGTGAGGAATTGTTACTTATATATGCCCCTAAGAATATAGCTTGTAAATGGTTGAATGACGTGATTGTGTTTCTTGGTAAACCCTCATACCATTTCAGTGCTTCTCCAGTCAAACTCGATGCAAAGTATTTGCACAATATGGCATCATGATTTTCCCATTGTAACATACATCTCACATAAGCTTTAATGTGTTGTATTGCACAAGTTGTTCCATCAAAAATGCTGGTTAACGCAGGTAAATTGCACTTTGGGGGTATTCCTCCTAGCTGCACCTCTAGTGTAAAAGGAGTTTTCGCAGCCTCTTCGATGGCCTCATCCAACTGTCTTCTTCCTCCTCCCCTTCTACTGTTCAACATTCCTCTCATTTCTGCCAATTCTCTCAAGATTTGTTCATTTGCATCAGAATTTGAATCTATTGGTCTTTTTAGTTCTGCCTCTCTCCTCCTGCGTTCATGTCTGTTTTGATTTTCTTCTTCATAATTCTCTTCTCGTCTTTCTCTGCGACCTTCTCCTTCATCTCTTTCACGAATTCGTACACCATTATATCTATCATTTTCTCCTCTTTGTTGCCTACCAATTCTCCTTTGTACCCTTTCATACTCTTCATTGATATTACCATTGTTGCGATTTTGTTCTCTCCTTCTTTCTCGATTATCATGATTATTCTGGCGAATAACTTCTTCCAATTCCCGTTCTTCCATTTCTGCTCTTAACCTTTCTCTTTCGCAAGCTAGGCGTGCTTGTTCAATATAGTGTTTTTCAGTTTCATCTTCAATCTCCTTTTGTTTCCTCCGTGCTTCTCTATCATGCACTATTCTTCTTCCTTCCCCTTGATTTTCTTCACCAACTGGATTATTCCGCCCCTGACGCTGCCTATTTCCTTGATTTCCATCATTTCGGCCATCCTGTAAAATCTCTGGACGTGGTATATAACGATCTTCTATCACTTATCTTCTTTCGCAGTGTCCTTCACCGATATTTGGCTCTCTTTCTAGATTTTCTTCATTAATATTTTCTATAGGTAATGTTCTCCTCATTTCTTCTCTAACCGATCTTGATCTTGATCTTGCATTACTTCTCGACCTTCTATTTTGCAACCTCATATTTTCCATTCTTAACTCGTGATTTTGCCTTGTTAAATTTGCGCGTTCTTCCGCTTCTAATCGTCTTTCTTCATGTATTGTTTGTCTCAACACCTCTAATGCTGCGATTTCTTCATTTCCATGAATTATTTCTCCAGTTTCTTCTCGGTTTCTCTCCTCTTGTCCATTGTTTACCAATTGTTGCTCTTCTTCTCTTTCTTCCACAGAATCTGATCTCCACGTATGCACACTCACCCTATCATAATCCACAGTTCTGTTCAGTTCCGGTTGAATTGGTGGTTGAGTTTGATCTTCTTCATTATTTCTTGTGTTTACCCTTGAGGATTCACCCACTTCATTTCTCCTTTCTCTAGCAAGTCTTCTACTTCTTCTAACAGTTGTTGGTTGTTCTGATGCATTTCTTCTTCTAGCCATTTCTCAATCTTAGTAAATTGTTGAAAATTATATGAAATTTTTCCCTATTACTCCCAATTCTTCCAATTCACAATGTCGATCCTCACAGGTTTCCCTGTTTCTAGCGCCAATATGTAGTTGCAGGAAATCCTACACTACACCCCTCACTAGATTTCATACAACTAAACCATTTGAAGATGAATAACTATGAATTTTATTGATTATTTTCTTGAAATGTTTACAAGAGAAGATAGAACAGGGCCAAAGAAATTACAATCACTACAAATTTTCTCTCTCCTATTGGCTTGCCTCACACTTCAAAAAGAACTCTCTCTCCAATAGACCTACTCGGCTCTTTATATAGGATATTACATAGTGGATGACAGCTAAGTTGTCCATTTTTTTCGGGAATAACTTGCGAAATATCGCAAGTGTACAAGTGTATGATCTCGCGACACTCCTAAATCTCGCAAAGTCTTCACGCCCTTCTCATGCTTTGGCTATCGTCATCCATTGCGTCATTTATATTATTCTTCTGCGACACTTTCGCAATATCGTTGTTTATTGATCTCGCGAGGTATTGTTATTGCGATATTTTGATCCTACAAAGGAGAATAGACTCTAGCTTATACAACTAGTATCACACATGAGGTGTGGGGATTAGGTTTCCCAGTTGCTAGAGTTCTCCTTTATATAGTCTCCAAATCAGGGTTTGCAATCTAAGTTATCTTGGTAAAAAAGCATTCAATATTCACTGTTAGATGAAAACCTGATTAGATTCAAGCTAATATCTTTCAACCGTTAGATCGAACTTAGCTTGTTATACACAAATGAAATGCGCGTTCATTTAGGTTTGTTGAAACGTGTACACCTAGTTGGTTCAACAGTAGTTAACCAAAATGGTTAGCCATATGAGCACTTTCATATCAACGTTATTCATCTTCACCATAACTAGTTCAAATGACTCAAAAGAACTAGTTAGAGAGTTGTTCAATTGCTTAGATCTCATAGAAGTATATAAGACACAATCGAAGCAAAAATGATTTTGATTCACTCGAATCGATTCATGAACATTATAGTCACGGTTTGCAAATATGCATTCCTTAGTTTATATGTGTCTTAGTTCACGAATAAAACGTTTTTAGAAAATAACCCACTTAAGTACGCATACCTGTACGCATACTTAAGTACCCGGATTGAGTTTGTTTTCAGTTCACAAACTCCAACAGAAATTCACGGGATGTGAACTTCCGGCAGTACGCGTACAGGTACGCGGACTTTAGTTCCGGTTATCCTGAGCAACAAAGTACGCATACTTTGGTTCAAGGATTTTGGACTTACACAAGTATGAGTATACATACAATGTTTATATCCATTCAAGGTTATATATTCTAAACTCTCATTTCAATCATTAAAACATTCTTAGAGGATGTTAAATAGAGGTTATTCACACACTATTTTTTATCAAAGCAATTTTCAAGATATTGAAATAATCAACATGACTTTCGTCACTTGTAAATATGAACTTGGCCAAAGCGAAAGCTTACCAAAACATATTTCTAGAAATAGATAAGCGAGATAAACTCGGCTCGAAATAGCAAATGTGTATAATCGAATTCTATATAGCAATACGACTTTTGTCTCAAGATAGGAGATAGAGTAGATAGACTTTTGAGTGATAGATAAGTTCAAGTCTCCACATACCTTTTAGTCGATGAAGTTTCACCAGTTCCTTGAGTAGTTCTTCGTCTTTGTATGATGAACGCCGTGGAGTCTAGAGCTCAACTATACTTTCTATCCTAGTTCGATATTTAGTTGTAAGTAGACTAGAAATCAAGACTTATAGTTTTGGAAACTAAACTTGACAAACAAGCTTGAGATAACAACACTTGCGAGTTCGACCGAGCGAGTGCTCTAACAATCTCCCCTTTGTAAATTTTAGTGACAAAACTATCAATACATATGGAATACAAAATAAATAAACTTTGCAGCTTCTCTTCCGCATGCATGATCTCCTTGGTCCTTCCATATTACTAGAAATCTTCGTCAATTCCAAGCACTCCAATGATTCCGAAGATATTCAAATCAGCATCATCGTTGTTGAAGATCCGTAGCCATAAAAATGAGAAAACAAAAGCTCTCAATCATTGTTACACAGTGTCATAGTATTATTACACCGCATCAAAGTTCACTTGTATCACAACTTTGACAACAATACTATGGTTATATGTATCACTCCCCCTTAGTCAATACTTCATCTCACATGAAAACCACTCCCCCTTAATAATGATCCTTAAACCATATGTATTTGTAGTGTGAACTACACATTAATTCTCCCCCTTTTGTCAATAAAATTGGCAAAGGTACGAAAACTAGTGGGATCCTAATGAAATTTCCATAGAGACACTTCATGACCAAACGAAAGCACATATAAACTTTTTAGATGCAATCATATAGCCGAAACTAAATGCATTCATCAAGGAGTTTATAAAGATACAAGATAACCCCTATAATATTCCCACCACAAGCACTCCCCACAAAGATTTGGCAATTAAGCACAAGTTGAAATAAGAACTCTCCCCCATAAAATGTGATTCCTAAAAGAACAACAAGAGCGACCTTACTTTTACAAGAAAAGAAGAATTTCTTTGGGCATAACAAATCACATGAAATAATATGAATTTGTATCCAAAAAACTCAATTAAATTAACCACAAGAAAACCCATGATTAATTCAATCGGAAATGCTCAACATAAGAGAACTTACGAAGCCATACAATATATACATAAAAATATGGACCAGGGAAGATCAATACTTGAATAATAAAAGATTCATTCTATCTTTCATCACTATTTGCACAATGACATACAATAGACTTAATCGTTGTAAACAAGAGTTCATCCTTTCTTCCATCAATATTTTCATAATGACATAAAAGGCTTAACTTTTATTTGTCAAAAGTCCATTCAATCTTTTATCAATACTTGCATATCGATATATAAAAGACTTTAACTTTTGACCACGTATGGGACAATCATAGTTCACGGACGCAAACACACATATCCCATAACAAATTGCAATATATAAAACCATAAAGATTAATACTGCAAAATCATCTTCCAAATAAACTTTAGAATTTAAGCAAATAAATCTAAAAACATTGAAGATGAACATCGTTGTAAATAGCTATGTGTAATCACAATAATGCCTATTCCAAACTCTAGTTATTCTTCTTAAAAATACAAGAATAAAATTCTCATAAGAAGTTTTCTAGACATAAACTCATATGAAGCATTTCAGTTACTTTGAATACTCTTCTGATATTCCCTATAGTCATCAAGATCGTCTTCGATCAGATCAATCTTGGATTCAAGATTATTCATTTTTTCTTCAAGTCTTTTGGAAGAGGATTCAAGTTGCGAAGTGTCGCGAATGTATAAGTATTCATACTCGCGACACTCCTTAACCCTCGCCAGATTTCATATCTTCCTATCGTCATCCAGTGCGTCATTCGTTTTAATCTTCTGCGACTCTCTCGCAATGTTGTTGTCTACTATTCTCGCGAAGTGTCTGTTGTCGCGATATTCGATCCTCATCAACTTTTTTTTTCTCTCTCCTAATTTTGCTCTGGCGATTTTAGGGTTTTGCATTTTTTTTCAAAAATTTTTCACGCGCCTCATCTTTGGATCATCTGTTTTGGGTGATTCGAGATGGGAGAAGCTTCTCAATCGAGAACTCTCACGTATGCTGATCAAGTGAAAGGAAAAAAACAACTACCAACTACATTGCTTGATCTTAGTTTGCTACCTAAACCCACGTTGAAGGATGGAAAACCAGCTGTGGTTCTTCCTGAAGCTTTTTATCTAGAAGGCTGTGATATTTGGAAGTTCAGCCTTATTGGACGTCTGGATTTGAAAGGGATTAACTTCCAAGATGTGAAGAATGATTTTGAACACCAATGGCAGCTAGGTCAGGGTGCGGCTCAGTTTATTCCCATGAGTAGAGGTTTCTTCACAATCAAGTTACAATCACAAGATGCAAAAGATAAGCTATTGAACGCTGAGGCTTGGTTTTTTGGGCAGCAAAAACTAAACCTAATTGAGTGGTTCCCAGGTTTTGACGCTGAAAAGCAAAGAACCTCTCATGCTATGGGTTTCCTTCCCGGGACTACCATTAGAATGGAAAAATCTTTGTTTCCTTAAGTCAAAAGTTTATTATACAAAAAAACGTAATTAGAAGAATTACAAAGAATGAGCATGGAAAATCTTTGTTGTCCAAATGGCTAAATCTTTTAATTTAGGTACCAACCAACGATTTGTGAAAAAATTTGATCAAAAGCATAATTACCCAAGATATCTTCATCTTCATCCACATAAAATTCTTCAGCTCATGAATATGGCCATAGGAGAAAACTTTTAGGAGATTTTTTCTTTGGATTCATTCTTTCCGTTTGCTCCTCCATTTCTTTGAAATAATCTTGTCTAAAAGATCTAATTGATTTCTTCAAGTTGAATATTGCTTGCCACCTCTAATTCTTCCTTAGACAAAATATTATTCATATGTCAACGGTGGGAGGTTTGAGATTTTTGGGAGAAGGTTCCAAACTAGAATCAGATTGCAAAGTCTTTGTTGTCCATGGCTAAATTCTAGGTAAATTGTTGTTGATGCCAAAGCTCATGAATATGGCTCTAGATATTGCAAACTCATTCATGCCATAATGATGTGGAGATTCAAAAGATGCCAAAGTATTGCTCTAAATGCAAACTCATTGGCCATAATGATCCTAAAATTAAAATTAATAAGGAACGAACTGTTGTTGTTAACAATGTTACTCAAAATAATGTTACTCAATCTAATAACGTTCAACCTATTGTTGTTCAGAACGTTGCGCAAACTGGTGGTGAATGGCATGTTGCACAGCGTAAGAAGAAGGGTAAGAAGAGGGGTACTACTTCTGGTGTTCATGAAGTTGTTCATACTAATGGTGATGGTGAAGTTGATCGGGAGTTTGCTGCTAAGCTGTTGAATGCTAAGCAGTTGGAGATTAATATGGCAAAGGCCAAAGCTGACTTTGAATCTGCCTATGTTGAATTGGCAAGAACTAAGCATACGCAGGTTTCAAATTCAGCCTTAGTTAGCAATGGAATAGTGGGTGAAACTGCTCCTATAACTAAGACAGGTTTAGTTGCAACTAGGATTCCTAAACCTGTTAGGTCTGCACCTTCAACTCCTTTTTGTGATCAACTTATGGCTGGAGAGTTTGTACTTAATAAGAACAAATTTGATGCTCTTAGTTACATCCCGGATGTGGCAGAGAGTTCAGCTGATGCTAAGTTCAGGGCGGAACAAGAAGCTCACAGAGATCGTATTATAAGCTTGCAGAAATTGGTAAATAACACGGCTGGTAAGCATTCAAATCTTGAAACTATTTCCGAAGATTCTGAATTGGGTTTGGAAGCTTCAAAATTAAGAAACCGTGTTGAAAGAGGTAATTCTCCAAGAATAAACACTGGGGCTTCTTCTCAGACCGTTAGTAACTCCTCCAACAAAGGTTTTTAATGCGTGTTCTTTATTGGAACATAAATGGCATTGCACGCCATACTGCAAGGTGCAAGTTACAAGAGTTACTTAAAGAAAATAAGCCGGATATCTTTTGCATTGCAGAACCAAAAGTGCATTGTACTATTAGCTTCATGCAAGGGTTATTTGTGGATGGTTACAAAAAAGATATTATTCATAATTCTGATGGTTTTTCTAAGGCAAACATCTGGATTTTTTGGTCCAATGACATGACAAGGCCTTTAGTTGTGAATACTAGTAGGCAAGCTATTACTATTGAAACAGAGGGTGTGTTGGTATCCTTTGTTCATGCAAGCTGTTTTCAAGTCCCTCGAAGAAGATTATGGCAGCAACTTACTTCGGTAGACATTAATACTCCGTGGTTGGTGATGGGTGATTTTAATTGTGTGCTGCGTAATGATGAGAAGAAAGGTGGCCGTGAGCCGCGCACGTCAGTCATTAATGATTTTAGTGATTGGATGGATGATAATGATCTCTTTGAAGCTGATTTCTTGGGTTCAAAGTTCACATGGGCTAATGGACAAACTGGTGTGCGTAGAATCCTTTGCAAGCTGGATAGAGCTATTATTAATGAGGCGTGGCTTAATAAATTTGAGAATTGGAGGTGTAAAGCTCTTCCTCGTGAAGTTTCCGACCATTCTCCTCTTATTGGTTTTCTTGTTGTCAACTCTAGACCAAAAAGAGCTCCTTTTAGAGTGCAAAAAATGTGGTTTTCTCACCCTGACTTCATGCGCATGGTTATGGAGAGCTGGAATGCTCCTGTGTCTGGTTCTCCTGCTTTTATTTTTCCTTTCAAGCTCAAGAGATTGAAGGCGGCTATGAAAGATTGGAATCTTCGGGTTTTTGGTAATGTTTATGCTAAGCTCAAGCAGGCTAAGTTGACTATGGAAGTTGCTCTTCGTATTTCTGATGAAGATCCAGAGGACGTTACTAAGCTGAATTTTGCCAAGGAAGCTTCAGTAACTCTTCAAGAGGTTCGTTCTCAACATTCCACTATGTTGAAGCAGAAATCGAGAAATAAATGGCTCACGGATGGTGCTAGCAATACTTCTTTTTTCCATACCAATGTTCGAATTCGTAGGAGCAATAATCTGATTTCGGAATTGGTGGATGAGAGTGGGAACATTCTCACAGATTATGACCAAATTAGAGATCATGCGGTTTCTTTTTTTGAGTCTAAATTTAATGGTGTTGAACTTCCAATTGATGAGGATTTATTCCATTATGAGCATAACATTATCTCTTCGGAAGATAGTCATAGAATGGATGAAATTCCAACTATAGAGGAGATAAAGGCTGCTGTTTTTGATCTTGGAGCGGATAGTGCACCTGGCCCTGATGGTTTCTCTGGTTGTTTCTATAGGCATTGTTGGGACTTGATTCAACAAGACCTTTGCAACGCTATTTCTTATTGCTGGCGAGAAAGAATAATTCCTCAAGGTACCAACTCTAGTCTTTTGATTTTATTAGCCAAGGTTAGAGGAGCCAACACTCTTCGTAACTTTAGGCCCATTGGTCTTAGTAATTTTTTCTTTAAAATTTTCACTAAGATTCTAGCTACAAGACTGGGTAGTGTACTTGACAATCTTGTTTCGGAAGAACAAGTTGCTTTCATGAAGGGGAGAAACATTCATGAAAACATCAGTGTGGCGTCGGAGATGGTTAATGAGCTTAAAATTAAGCGTAAAGATGGCAACTTGGGTCTAAAGCTTGACATCACCCAAGCTTTCGACACGGTGAGTTGGTCTTTTGTTTTGGAAGTTTTTCGGAGGTATGGTTTCTCTCAAAGTTGGTGTTCTTGGATCCTTTCGATTCTTAACTCAGCTCGTATTTCTATACTTCTTAATGGTAGTCCGGAGGGCTTCTTCAAGATTAATAGAGGCCTAAGGCAGGGTGACCCTTTATCGCCTCTTATTTTTGTTTTGATTGAGGATGTTCTTAGCAGAAATCTGTCAAAATTATTTCTTGAGAAGAAGATGACGCCGATGCTTTCCAAAAAGAAAAAAGGTATTTCTCCTACTCATCTTTTCTTTGCGGATGACATAATGATTTTTTGTAAGGGCAACATGAAGAGTTTGCATAATCTTCTTGCGTTGCTGGGCAAATATCAAGTGGCTTCGGGTCAAACGGTTTGTCGACAAAAGAGTAAGGTTTACTTTGGTGGTGGCTCTTTGAGTCGTTGTCGCACAATAACAAATTTACTTGGTATGGAAGTCTCGACTTTTCCAGACAGGTATCTAGGTGTTCAAATAATGCCCGGGGCTGTTAAATATCGTCATATTAGTAATGTGATTGATAAAATTAAGAGCCAGCTTACTGTTTGGAAAGGAAAATTGCTTTCTTTTCAAGACAGAATTGTGCTCATTAATTCAGTGATTGCTAGCTATTCCATTCACAATATGACAGTGTATAAATGGCCAATGAAGTTCATCCAACAAGCTGAGAGGGTGATCCGCAATTTTCTTTGGTCTGGAGATGCTGAAATTGCAAGGAAATGTGTGGTGGGTTTTCCTAAAGTTTGCTGCCCTTTGAAAGAAGGTGGTCTGGGTATCACAAGCATGGCTGTCACTAACAAAGCGCTCCTTATGAAGTTATGGTGGAACATTCGTTCTTCCAACAAAAAATGGGCTAGGTTCTTATGGGCTAAATATACTTCTCGCTTTGGTCGCATAAAGCAATATGGTGTGAACTCTTCAATTCTTCCGGGCATTAGATCAGTTCATTCCATGGTTGATAAAAATACCAAAGTTCTTCTAGGTGACGGAAGGAGTACATCCCTTTATTTTGATGTGTGGTATGGTAATGAATGTATTGCGGATATGCTAGGTGAATATGAGCTGGATGGCACGGTCATGGTTAGTGACATTATTGTTAATAATTCTTGGCAGTTGCAGGGAATACATGTTCAGAATCTGATCAGGGCTGGGGTGGACTTAAACAACTTGCCAATGCTGCAAGGAGGGGCTGATTGCAGGGTGTGGATGCCGGAATTGAAAGGAATTTTTACGGTTTCTTCAGCCAAGAATCTGGTGCGTAAGAAGTATGCAATTTCTGAAGTTTATGGACTGTTGTGGAGACGTGCAATTCATCCTAAACTAGCTGCTCAAAATTGGAAGATTATAAGGGAAGCGTGTGCGACTCAAGACAAGCTCAAAAATAGATTCAAAGCTGAAATAGCCAACAGGTGCTACCTTTGCAAACTGGATGAGGAATCGCTGCAACATATTCTTTGGAGCTGTACGTTTGCTGCTCAAACTTGGCAGTGGTGTTCAGGTTTGTTCAATTTGCAGCCTCATTATGATTTGATTACTTCTTATAAATCTGCCAAAGGAAGGAGTAGAATTGTTAAGGATCTATGGCTGTTAACCAACCTTGTTATTCGTTCGGAGCTGTGGAATACAAGAAATATGGCGTGCTTTCAAAACGCTGCTGTTAGTATACAATTTTTTAAACAGCGTGTGTTTCATTTGATTCATGATTATGCTTTGTGCGTTTGAAGAGTGTTATGCATAATACTTCAGCGGATTTAGAGATTTTGAACTGTTTCCGTGTTCGTCATAGACAAGTAAAAATGGTGCAGCTTTGTTGAATGTAATTGGGAGCCGCCAAACAAAGTGATGAACTTCTTTTGTGTTGTGATGGAGCGGCCAAAGGAAACCCCGGTATTCTGGTGCGGGAGTTGTAGTTCGTGATCATGATTGTAATTTTGTTGGAGCCATGAGCATTGGTTTGGGAACAACAAATAACTTTTTGGCAGAATTATATGGTGTAATAGTTGGTTTAGAATGGGCAAGGAAATGGGAAATCCGTAAAGTTCTGGTGCGATCAGATTCTATTGGTGCAATTCTGGCTTTTGAGAACTCTAAAGTGCCTTGGTTTGCTAGGCAAAGATGGAGTAAGATTCAAGACAGCTATGATTCGATTCGTTTTGTTCACACTTATCGTGAAGCAAATTTTTCAGCAGACTCCATGGCTAAAAGAGGTTGTCTGCTAAGGAATGGTGTAGGGATGAATTATGATGAGAGACCTTATTTTCTAAGAAATTTGGAATATCCAAATGTCTCTTATTTTAGATTTAAATAGTTTATAAGTTTTTGGGGTCTTTTGACCTCTTTTCTTGTAATCTCTTGTAAATATTTGCTATTCATCAATACAATTTTGGACTTACCAAAAAAACGATATTCTGATCCTACATCTTGCCTCTTCTCATGTCTTCTCTGCGAAGGAGAGAATGTCATGAGAATCAATATTTTGAACTACCGCGACTCCTTATCTATACTGTTTCAGAGTCCGTATTTTCACACGGACTTTATTACGTATGTCTATTGCTCCATTCTTTTCCCCGACACGTTTCTTTCAACCGTTTATTCTTGACCATTCACGTCCCTTCTCGCATTAAATGCCTTCGTTTTACCCAAGGATTTTTCTCTCTATATATAATTTTCATATCTTTCTCTTTTCCTTTTTCGCTTTCCCTCTGCAACTTTTCTTTAACTCTTTCCTTCCGCAATTCTGCTTCTGTTACTGCAAATCTTCAATCTATTCTCTTAATCTTCAATTCTTTATCTATTCCCATACTGATAATGGCTTCACTTAGTCGTATGTACAAACCTCGTTTTATTGAAACTCAAAAGAAATTGCAAGAAAAAGGTTTCACCCTATCTACCATTCCTGATCAAGAATCTTCATCTATACTCACTGCAAAGTTGTTTTCTGATCATCAATGTGATGATCAAAAAATTATAGCCTCGCTAGGTCAACTCCTCGCGGGACTTCCTATCCCTTTATATGATCCCCGAGATGCCATTTTTCTATGAAATCCTTTCCCATCCGAACTTCTCGTGAGCTGTCTATCAGTTGAGCGGTGACTGCATCCGCCTAATGCTTGAGTTCGCCAACCGTGGTGCTGGCAAAGGATCTTTATACCCTGACAGTGTCAAAGACCCTAAGTTTGCAAACTTAGAAATAGTCCCTGAAAAATACACTGTAGAGAATTTTTTTGAAAACTATGAAGTAATAGGCATGAGAAATAAGAAGTCTCGCTGGGGTGCTCGGTTGAGAAGGAAAGATAATATTCCTGATGATAAATCACTCATGCAAGATATCGACTGGCATTCGGGCAACAATACTACTCCTCGCCACTCCAAAGATGAGAAATGGTGGGTTGTACCCTTGTTTTTAAGCGGGCCTTACATAGCAGGTTCGCATGTACTTCCTGCAAATCTCGCAAACTATCATCCTTGGGAGTTTAAATGGCCTGAACAGGCAAAAGAGGTATGTCTTCAAATTTTGTTTTTGCAATCTCTCTTTCCTCTTGTACTTATTGAGTTTGTAAAATTTCCAGATTGACAAATTGAGGAAAACCTATAGAATAAATCCATTGCCAAGTACCCTGGCAATACTTCGATCGCTTACGGATGAAGTAAGAAATATCCTTTTTGTTACTTAACAATATTGTTGCCTCTATTTCTTATCTTCATTTGTATGCGAAGGTTGACACCGAGGAAATGGAAGCTGTGAAGATTAAAGGCAAGGGTAAAGCTAATGCTCGCAAGGATAAATCTTCTGCTCCATCATCTAAGAAACGAAAAACTCAATCTTCCTCTCATCTTAGTTCAAGTTCGAATCTTCCGACGAGGATGATAATGATATAAATTCATCTTTCACAAAAGAGACTCAACCAGCTGATTATCCTATGGAACAACTGTTTAGCATCTTCTCAGATTCTCTTCAAGGAGTAGGAGATGCTCGCCTAACTTCTATATGCGAGACTCTCGCCACCGTGTGTAATGCTACATTATTGGATGGCAATGACTCTTTCAAGGGGGTTTCTAGATCTGTATCCCCTAGATTTTTAAATGCACTTAACTCATTGGTATGTATGGATTCATATTTCCCTTCCGATTTCAGTTTTTAACTTATATCTTAACAATCTTTTTATCTTCCTTCGCAGGCTGGAAAAACTTCTTTTGTGGTTGCCTCAGATTTTGAAAGGAGGTACAACATTCAATTGAAGAAGAACACTCAACTTTGCACAAAAATCAAAGAATTAGAAGTTGAATCCGCGAGATCTCGCGAAAAAATCCAACAACTGTAGATCGAATCTTCTTCCCAAAAGGACAAAGTTACCACTCTTCAGAACGCTAATCAGCAGCTTTATGGTATAAAATTTTTCTTCCCTTATTACTTTTATTTTATCAGTTGCATGTTGTTACCTGACTTATCACTTTCGCAGATATATATAACCTCTCCGAAGAAGCTATTCTTCTCCATTCATTTCCCGAACCTATGGATAATGACATTCTTCTCGCTCATCTCAACAACTCTTTAAGTAGTTCGTCGAACAAAATTAATTCCCTTTCATTAAATGAACTCCAAACCAAACATCGCCTCTTAGAAATTGAGCACAGATCTAGTTTAAGTGCAGCCAACCAATTTAAACAAATGTACCTTGAATCTCATAAGGAAACCAAAATTTTAAGGAAGAAAATTAGTGACCATATAGATGACAAAGATCGCATTGCTAACAATGGTGCTCAGGCATTAGCAACATTTCAAAAGTCCCTTCTCGAAGTACAAATTGAGCGAGATGAATTGCTTCACCAGAATTCTTTACTTAATGAGCGAGAGAATCAAATTCGTTCACTACTTATTATAAATAATGATGATGAATTCGCTTGGGCTGCGAAAGTGTTAGATAACGCCGGGAATAACCTAGGTGTTGATGTTAGTCTTCATGCCGAGCATACTTCCTTGGTTAAAGATATGATATCTGACAGAGAAGGTTATTTATTATACCTTACTGTTTCTTATCTCTGTAATATTGCTGTCAAGTTGTTAATTTAACATTGCTTATTTGCAGAATCCGAAAAGAGATTTCAGTGCAAGGATTGGAGAACTTGAATCAAAAAGAACAACTCGCAAAGAATCTCTCCTTCGCGAGAATAGATATTCCAGATTGAAGAAGCAATTTCAAACTCTGATATCGAATTTTAATAATGATGTTGTTCGTTTTCGCAACCAAGCCATGGAATTTGTCTGTAATAATCACAATATCCCTCTTAGTTCATATCCTTTTCTTGATGAAGAAATTCCTGAGAATTTGCCTGTCTCAGACGTTTCTGATACGAAGTCAGCTCTGAAGAAAAATCTGGCGACGAGAACGATACAACTGAAGAATCAGATAAGGAAGAAGGATCAAACAAGAAATAATCTCTTTTGTTTCTTTCGCGTCCTGTAACATCTATACATATGTATTTTCTTTTTCTGTAACTCTTTGTCGTAAACTTGTTAAATAATTAAATATGAATTCCATCTTCATTTCCCTTTCTTTGTATGCATTGATCTATCAATTCTTCCTTGCAAATACAATCCGCGAACATTAAAAATATATAACTCTGTCATATGAAGATGAATAACAATGTTTTATCCTTTCCATTCCCATATTTGCCTCTCGTTATTTATCTTCAAATGAAAGATTTTGTTTGAAACTCCATTATTGTTGAAGTTTATTATTGCGACGAGGTCGCAGTATCTCCATAAATGGAGAAACCTACTTATCTCGCCTTATCATTTTTGGTGGTCTTCTAAGTAAGACCTTCCTAGTTAAAGGTCTTACTCGCCACCCCTTATTGCGACAAGATCGCGGGACGTCTTTACACTTGCATGTAAAAACCCATTGACCTTGCCTTATCATAGTACAAGTATTTTTGCCTCTCGCAAGATGTTTTGCTTGCGACAATATGACAGGTTTAAATTCCCTTGCGAGAATAAACTCCCATGACATTGCCAGTCTTTGCGACGAAATCGCAGGACGTCTTTACACTTTCATGTAAGGACCCATTGATCTCGTCTTACCCTCGCGTTAGTATTATTGCCTCTGCAGGATCATTGCACAAATATGACAAGCCTAAGTTTCCTTGCGAAAACAGAGCCTCATGACATTTGCGTCTTTGGCACTTATCAGCTCCCTAATGGAGGGTGCCGCCCTTATCATCTCCCTGTTGCCCCTTCAAGGAGGCGTACATCGCCATACAAGGCTAGCTCCTCCCATCCGGTCTTAACAACAACCAGCTTGTTTTCAGGATGCAAAAGATGTGGTTCACTCATCCGGACTTCATGCGTATGGTTGGTTTATGATGATTGAAACATCAAACGCTTCAACATCGGGGGGACTAAAAATCCCCGATGGTAGTCACGGTTCTTTTGTTGATATACTCAAAGGAAAGAAAACCCTAGTTCCAACTTCTGTTGATCTTTCCAAGTTACCTAATCCAACTCTAAAAAGAGGGTGAACCTGCATTAGAAATCCCTTTGGATTTGTTTCAAGAGGGTTGCATCAGATTTCAACATAGTTTTATTGCTAGGTTGGATTTCACGGGTTTGAAGTTTTTGAAGTTAAGAAGCAACTTTAGATCAATGGAAACTTGAACGTATTAAATTTCTTCCAATGGCTAAGGGTTTCTTCATTATTATGCTTTCGTGTGCTAAGGATAAAGAGATGATTCGTACTGGTCCAGCTCCAACTGTTAATAATCACTTGTTAAAGCTAATAGATTGGTATCCAGGTTTCAATCCAAACAAACAACGTTCTTCCCATGCTGCAGTTTGGGTTATGTTTCCAGATTTACCGGTTGAGCTTTGGATTGAAAAAGGCTTTGCTTTCAATTGGTAAGATTCTAGGTACTCCAATTGTGGTGGATGAAAAAACTTTACAGCTTGATTATGGTTTTTATGCTTCAGTTCTTATTGATATTGATTTTGCTAAGCATATTCCGGAGAGAATTCATATAACTTCAGGTGGAAAAGAGTTTTGGCAATATATTGATATTCAAAAGTATCCAAAATTCTGTTCAAAGTGTAATATTATTGGTCATAATGATGCTTTTTTTTTGATAAGTCAAAAAATTGTATTAAGAAAACATATTTACAAGATAGTTCTAGAGAAAAGAGGTCACAGCAACCCCAAAAACTCCAAGAAACTATTTAAAACGAAAATAAATTACATTTGGGAATTCAACTGAATGCAAGAAAAGAGGACGACCCACAAATTGAAGTCGCACACCACTAGCTAGCAAACAACCCTTCTTAGCCATACCATCAGCTGCAAAATTCGCTTCACGAAAAGTATGCACAAATCTAATAGAATCGTACAATCGCTTAACATCCATCCACCTTTGCTGTGCACACCATGGTACATTATCCGCTTCCAAAGCTGAAATCACACTTTTAGAATCTGATCTAATCAAAATACGCCTGTAACCCCATTGGGTAGCCCACTCAAGACCGAGGAGAATACCATATAACTCTGCCATATAATTCGAGATAAAACCCAAACCTATGCACATCGCCCCTACCACTTCAGAGTTAGCATTTCTTGCCACCACACCAGCGCCTGCCACTCCTGGATTACCTTTTGCTGCCCCATCCGTGCAAAGTAACAATTCTCCACAATTTGGAGCTGTGAAGAAACACTCTTGAGGAATCGCATGTTTCACCTTCCTATGTTTCACACGGAAAAAATCTAACAGCTTCAAATCTGCTAGCGTGTTATGCATGTAATTCTTCATACGACCAGAATACTCATGAATCAAAGTTGAAGACTCTTTTTTGAAAGAAAGTCCAACAAGGGATTTTGTTCTCATACACCTTTTTATTCCTAGCAAACCAAAGTTCAGACCGCACCACCAAGTTTGCTACCAGCCATAACTCCTTAACAATTCCACTACGATGAGTAGTTTCTTTGTTAGAAATAATCAAATTATAATGGGGTTTCATGTTGAAAATACCTTCCAGCCAGCTCCACGCCTTCTTTGCAAACACGCAACTCCAAAGAACATGCTCCAAAGTCTCTTCAGCACAATTACAAACACCACACTTAGAGGCCAAAGATATCTTGAATCTACTACGAACTTGGTCCAACGTTGCACAAGCACCCCGAACAAACTTCCAGTTCTGAGCAGCTAGAGAAGGATGAAGCACCTTGCTCCACAGCAATTTTGCTTCATCTAGAATAGGAAACTTATTCCTAATAAGCTCCCTAGCGGTTTTGACAGAGAGGTCATAATGATGCTGAATGCAAGAAGAAGTCGACTAAAACTGATGTCAACAAAGAGAAGCAACAACAAGTAGTCGCGGAAGAGAAGAATCCTAAGAGAACTTATGATCCAAATGCTGGTAAAAAGTGGCAAATAAAATCTACAAGTGTGTTACCAGGAGTTAGTGTGGGTGTTGATACAAATTTGGAACAAGATTTTGAGAAGCACAAGGCTGCAATTGCCCATGCAGCTCATGCAAATCAGGAAATTATAATGTGTGCTTCAGATTCAAATACTAATGTAGCTACTAATGATAACAGAATTGAGGCTACAGTTCAAGCTAGCAATGAACAGTTGGAGAATGAGCTTGCTATTTCTTCAAAAGAATTCCGTGAGGCTCAATTGAGGTTGATCCAAGTGCAAAAACGCAATTGCAGCTAAGGAGGCTATTGCTGCACGAAAAGAAAACAAGGCTGGTCAGAATATGGAAGCTAAGTCCGTGCAAAATATGGAATCCAAGTCCGTGCAAATTTTGGAAACCAAGGAAAATTCCGTGAGCACTAATTTGGCAAGTAAACCGAGAACAATACAAGGTCCGTGAGCAATACAAAGTCTAAGTCTGGGCCTAGTATGTCCGTGGACAAGGTAAATATTCCCGAATTGGAAATCGGTCCGTTACCAAGCAAAACAAGGATTCTAAATCCGTGGCCAAACCAAACTCTACTACTTCAGGTTGGACGGAAGTAAAGGGTAAGAATACTTCTTCTAAATCTTTTGAGGAGGTTTTAACGCCCATGGTGGATGCCTTGACCAGTTCAGAAATAGTGATTCACAAAAATTCTTTTGAAACTTTAAGTGCTTGAATTGGGTTTTAGAGATGAGGAGGTGCAACTTGAAAATTTAGATGAGGAAAAATTCGAGGTTTCAAGTGTGGAATCTAGTGACTCAGATGTTAGTATGGGATCTGAAGCTTGGGGCGATGTTGATGCTGACATTTTAGCAAGGAAAAAGCTAGGAAGGTGGCCAAACAGGCTGCAAAAATCATATCAAAGCGTTCTTTGCAATCTGATTCAAGTTTGGAACCTTCTCCCAAAGTAAGTATGAGGACTCTACAAGCCGTGGCACTAACATGGGAATTCAAGCCGGGTTGTTTGATACCGCTTTTGATATGAATAATATTTTGTCTAAGGAAGAATTAGAGGTGGCAAGCAATATTCAGATGGAAGATGTGCGTGCTAATTTTATTAGAAGTCCAGCTTTTAGACAAGAGTATTTCAAAGAAGTGAAGGAGCAAACGGAAAGAATGAATCCAAAAGAAAAATCCCCTAATAAGTTTTCTCCTATTAAGCTTGTCCCCGGGAACTCGCCACCGATGAAGATGAAGAGTTTTATGTGGATGAAGATGAAGATATCTTGGGTAATTATGCTTTTGATAGGGATATAATGGCTGAAATGTTTTCCAAGAGCAAATCGTATAGAGTTGGTAGCGGCAGAAGTAAATTAAAAGGGGTTGGCTATAGATATAGGTAGCTTCTTTTAGTTTTCTTGTTTGAGGTTATTTTTCTAGTTTTTTCTTAGTAGTTATTATTCCCCTTTGGTTTATGGGGGAAGGGAGCTCCATGCTCAATCTTTGTAATTCTTGTAATTACGTTTTTTTGTTATAATAAACTTTTGACTTAACAAAAAAAACTATAGGGTTTATGGTTACAAGGCTGCACCCTAAGTGGAGTTTTCTTGGCCGAAAAGCATGCGCCAAGACTTGTCAAGAGTGGTAAGGAAGTTCCATGCTCCCCGCACTCTTGACTCAACCGTGTACCTCGGCGCCTTGATCATACGCCGACTCCTTGGAAGAGACCCTCGGTCGCCCAACCAGGGTATAACCTTATATATATATAGTTGGGAATCCAAGGTACCTCCTCCGGATAGGCTTTCATGGGCCCCAAATCTACATGACCCAGGTTCCGGGAGAGGTGTAACCTTTTCCCCGAGCCATGTTAAGAGATACCCCTTATATGACGCACTTTAGGTCTTACATTTGCCTCTTACGAAATATCATTCGTGAACTAGGGTGTACGCCATAAAGGTTCGTCCCATTCATTTACTCATTCATTGTTGTTAAATCATTCAATCATTCATATTTAATTGCTTCTTGATATTTAGATTGCGAAGCCATCGCACAATTCTGCTTTATTTGTTGTATTCTCATTTTTTCTCTCAGATTCTTGTACATTTTTGTTTGCGAGATTCTCGCGCATCATTTTTTCTTTGTCTTGCCTTTGATATGTCTTTTGTCGATTATCTACTTCTTATGCCTTTTGTTCATTGCACTCTTTGCCTCTTCGTCATCCCAATCCTTGATGGACTCCTTTTCATCATAACATTCTCCCCGCCTTCATGCATTCACTTGCGACACTTCGCGATGTATCCTCATTTCTTATTTCTATGGTATCCACCATCAACTTCTCTTTTCTCTATTCGTCTTTCATATTCTGTTTCCAACCTTTCCTTTTAGCATTTCTTTCTTCGCAGCTCTCTACATCAACCTCATAACATTTTTGACCCTCCTTCCAATCTCCTTTTATAATTCCAATACCATTTGGATGTGGGAACTTTATACATTGATGGTATGTTGAGGCTACTCCCAAGATTTCATGCAGCCATGGTCGCCCAATCAATGCATTATAAGGAGATTCTACGTCAACCACACAGAACAAAACATCAGTTGATAATCCTTGTAAAGGAATTCTCATGTGAACCTCTCCTTTAGGCTTGTTCGCTGTGCCATTAAAACCGTATATTTTGTATGTTGAGGGGATCAAATTCTCATCTTCTTCTCCCATAGTCTTATAAGTATGGTAGAAAAGAATATTCACCGAACTTCCAGTATCGATTAGAATTCTATTAATCGCCCAACAATTTTCTGCTTCATCGTCTTCTTCATCAACTGGTTTTGGATTAATATCCAGTTTTACCACCAACGGGCTATCATGTACTTCCCTTCCTTTGGGTATTTCATCTCGCAGAGAAAGAAATAATCTGCAGCTGCCACTCTTTCAATCGCGACGTTCTCTCCAAAGTTCAGCACTTCTTTATCATCAACATCCTCGCAAAAACTCTACCGAGCACGTTATCGTGGAAATCTTCAATTGTACGATATGAATGAACGATAGAGTTGCAAAATAGGTTTTTGGCCTTTGTTCCAACCTCTATTACAAATGCTTCTTTTCCTTTTTTTGAAACTGTTCTTTGCATTTCTGATGATGATTGTGTTTGTACTTCCCGTCCTTTCTCTTCATCTTTTAGAAAATGATTCAACTTCCCTTGATCAATCATTCTAAGAATGATTCTCTTTATGTTTCTGCAGTCATTTGTTAGATGTCCATGAAAGCGGTGGTAAGTACAATACTCATGACTTCTGTCACCCGGTGGTGGTTCACTTCCTGCATTCCATGGTGCTGGTATGTCCTCCATTACAAGTATAGCTTCCCAAATTTTTTCCACACTAGCATTTAGTGGTGGCATTTTGATCTCTTCCCATACTACTCTGCGACTTCTCTGCCCTCCATGATTATTCTGCCTTCGTCCTCCATAAGTTTCTTGCATGTGATCTAATCTTTGAATTTTATTATTATTGCCGCGATTATAGTAGTTCCTCTCTCTCTCAAACTCCTCCTGATCGCGACTCCCCATAGCCATTATTTTCTGCTGTCCATCATCAACTCTCTTTTTCGGTTGCCCTTGCGAAGTGCTCGCCACGTGTTTAAAAATTTTGGTAATAAACTTGCATTCGCAGATTCGAATTTGTATGCGCAATCGGGTAAGATTCCATTTCATTTTGTCTTTCTTCTAAGGCAATATATTCTTCCGGAGTTCTCAGTTCAGCCCATCGTAATCATATTTTTAATTCTAAAAAATCAATGTATAATAAATGGTGGCGAATAGAAGAGCGTTTACAAATGATAAAATGAGATATCTTTCTTCTACCCTTCCAGCCATTTCGCTGCACATTGTTCTCCATCTCATTGTCAAATGCCTTAAGCTCTCGCCAACTCTTTGTTTTAATCCGAATACATCTTCAATTCCTGGCCGCGAGGAGTTGTTACTTATATACGCTCCCAAGAATGTAGCTTGTAAATGGTTGAATGACGAGATTGTGTTTCGGGTAAACTTTCAAACCATTTCAAGTGCTTCTCCCATTAAACTTGATGCAAAGTATTTGCACAATATGGCATCGTGATTCTCCCACCGCAACATACATCTCATATAAGCTTTGATGTGTTGTATCGCGCAGGTTGTTCCATCAAAAATGTTGGTTAATGCAGGCAGATTGCATTTAGGAGGTATTCCTCCCATTTGTACTTCTAGTGTGAAGGGATTCTTCGCAGCTTCTGCGATGGCTTCATCCAATCGTCTTCTTCCTCCTTCCTTCGTTGTTCAATAATTCTCTCATTTCTGCTAGTTCTTTCAAGATTTGTGCATTTGCCTCTTAATTTGATTCGACCGGGTCTTTTTAACTCGCTTCTCTCTTTCGCGCTCATAATTGTTTTGACTTTCTTGTTCGTTATTTTCTTCTCTCCTTTCCTCGCGACTTTCTTCTTCATCTCTTTCATCAATTCACACACCATTATATCTATTATTCTCTATTCGGGCTGTCTATCAGCTCTCCTCTGTATCCTCTCGTATTCTTCGTTGATATTTCTATTGACACGATTTTGTTCTCGCCTCCTTTCTCGGTTGTCGTGATTATTCTGCCGGATCGCTTCTTCCAATTCTTGATTTTCCACTTCTGCTCTTACTCTCTCCCTCTCGCGAGCTAAGCGTGCTTGTTCAACATAATGTCTCTCAATGTCATCCTCGATCTCTTTTTGCCTTCTCAATGCTTCTCTCCCGTGCAATATTACTCTTCCTTCAACGGCTGGGTTATTCGGCCCCTGAAATCGCCTATTTCCTTGATTTTCCCCGTTCTGCTCATCTTGAAGATTCTCGGGATGAGGAATATATCGATCTTCTGCTTCTTCTCTTCTTTCGTGATGTTCTGAGCTTGGATCTTGTGTTTCTCGTTGGTTTTCTACCTCGATATTTTCTATTGGTAAGACTCTCCTTCTTTCTTCCCTAATTGATCTTGAATTCGATCTCGCAGTGCTTCTTGATCTTCTATTGTGCAATCTCATATTTTCCATCCTTAATTCATGATTTTGTCTTGTCAAATTCGCTCGCTCCTCAGCCTCTAGTCGTCTCTCTTCATGTATTGTCTGTCTCAATGTTTCTAATGCTGCAACATCTTCATTTTCTGGATTCATTTCTCCATTCATTTCTTGATCTCCTTCTCCTTGCCCATTGTTCGCCAATTGCTGCTCTTCTACTCTTTCATCTTCAGAATCCGATCTCCAAGTGTGCACACTTACTCTATCATAATCCACTGTTGCATTTGTTAAAGGTAGAACGTGATTCTCTTCATCATTCCTGATGTTCATCCTTGACGATTCTCCTGTTTCATTTCTCCTTTCTCCAGCAAGTCTTCCACTTCTTCTCACTGGTTGTGCAAATACATTTCTTCTTCTAGCCATTTCTCTTTTAGTAAACTTTTTTTTTAAGATTATCTCAAATTTCTTTCCTGTTAATTCAAATTCTTCCAAATCTCTATGCCAATCTTTTCTCAGTCCCTGTTTCTAGCGCCAATATGTAGTTGCAGGAAATCCCACAATACACCCCTCACTATAATTCAATTAACTAATCCATTGGAAGATGAATAACTATGAATGTTTATGTATTATTTCCTTGAAATGTCTAAACAAATGAATAGAATTACACTTAAGAAATTACAAACACTCTCAAAGTTTCTCTCTCTTACTAACTTGCTTTTCAATTCAAAAAGAATCCTCTTCACAACAGACTCATTCATCCCTTTATATAGGGTAATACATGGTAGATGACAGCTAGGCTGTCCTTTATTTTCGGGAATGCCTTGCGAAGTGTCGCGAATGTATAAGTATTCATACTCGCGACACTCCTTAACCCTCGCAAGATTTCATATCTTCCTATCGTCATCCAGTGCGTCATTCGTTTTAATCTTCTGCGACTCTCTCGCAATGTTGTTGTCTACTATTCTCGCAAAGTGCTGTTGTCGCGATATTCTGATCCTACAGTTTTCATCTTCAATGTTTTTAGATTTATTTATTTAAATTCTAAGTTATTTGGAAGATGATTTTTGCAGTATTAATCTTTATGGTTATATATATTGCAAATTGTTATGGGATATGTTGTTTACGTCCGTGAACCTTGACTGTCCCATACTTGTTCAAAATTTATCTCTATTGTGTCAGTATGAAAGTATTGATAAAAGAGAGAATGAACTTTTGAATACAAAAGTTAAGCCTTTTATGTAATTTTTGATGGAAGAAAGGATGAACTTTAGTTTACAAAGATTAAATCTATTACATGTCAATGTGCAAATAGTGATGAAAAATAGAATAAATCTTGTTTATTCCGCAGTATTGGTCTTTCCCTAATCCACATTTTTATGCATATACTGTGTTGCTCCGTAAGTTCTCTTATGTTGAGCATGGCCTATTGAATGGATCATTTTTTGTGGCTAATTCAATTGTGATTTTTGGATACTTTTTTTTTTTTTTGGTAAGTCCAAAATTGTATTGATGAATAGCCAATATTTACAAAGAGGAATGTTTACAAGAAAAGAGGTCCGAAGACCCCAAAAACTTACAAACTATTTAAATCTGAAATAAGGAACATGAGGAAATTCTAAAGAGTTTAGAAAATAAGGCCTTTCATCATAGTTCAGACCTTCTCCATTCCTAAGAAGACACCCTCTTTTGGCCATTGAATCAGCTGCAAAATTAGCTTCACGATATGTGTGCACAAAACGGATCGAATCATAATTATCTTGTATCCTTCTCCACCTTTGCCTAGCAAACCAAGGTATATTTGAATTCAAAAAAGTTGAAATCGTACCTACAGAATCTGATCTCACCAAGACTTTCCGAACAGCCCACTTTGGATACAAATTCATGTTCTCATGTGATTTGATTATGTCCAAAGAAATCCTTCTTTTCTCGTAAAAGTAAGGTCGCTCTTGTTGTTCTTTCGGGAATGATATTTTATGGGGGAGAATTCTTTTTGAATTTGTGCTTAATTGCCAAATATTTGTGGGGAATGCGGCTGTGGAATATTGTAGCGTTTATCTTGTATCTTTATAAACTCCTTGATGAATGGTGTTGATGGGTGAAAACTACTCCTGCAGAATTTGGTAATTTTGGGGTGTGAATGAGGAATGAGTCTAAACTTTCAACAAATGCACTGCGCGGTGAGTGCTTGTAGATTCGAGAGATCAATCTGTGCAAGTCCGGCCTAAACCAAGAAATGTCCGTTCAGACTTGTTTCGGTCACAAAGTGAAGGAGATGGGGTTGATCTTAGGGAGGGAAGCGAAGAAGGTGTTGAGATTGTGAAGGTGTTGGCTTGCTTATGACTTGTAACAGAAAGATGAGCAAGCTTACGGTTGATGCAAGCAGGCTCTGGGTGTTTGAATACGATGTTGTATTAACACTTGGTTTCTGTCGATCGAACTTGTGTTGTTCTCGTTGTCTTGTCTTGTCTTTGAAATAGGGCGGAGAACCTATTTATACAAGTAATTGAGCCTTATTCACGTCTCTCGTGGGAAGTGGAGGTAGTGGAATGATGGAGTAGTGGAGTTGTGTGTCGGTGATACACGACCGGCCTTGCCCACTTCTCCCGTTCATCTCTAACCGCCCATGACTTCCTAACACGTTCTTGTGATGGCGTTGTTGCACGCCGCACGCTGTAAACCGCCAGACCAATACCCAAAGATGTATCCCCAGTTTGTGACATGATTGATGTCGGAATGTGTGGATCGTGGATCCACGAAAGGTAGCATGTAATGCCGAATCGAATAAGGAAGTCGATACTTGTGAAGTATCGTGTGTATTTTATGCAGTGTATCGCATTATGGTGTGGTAAAGTGATGGGTAATGACTCCTCACTAACCAAATAACTCCAGACCAGGGTTGTATAACCAAGTCTGGTGAAGTCGGACGGATGAGATGATGTTTGAGACACTCATCTGCGTGACCGTTGATGAAATTAGGGTTTTTAAAGAGGTGCGCAAGCATCACTCTTGACTTGGTCGAAACCAAGCATGGGAAGGATTTTGAGAGGACCGACCATACATGCGTGTTGACGGCATGATGGTGTAGGCGCCTGTATTCCGTTCCCTCATGAAAGCGATCCGGGCCACTCAATTTGACCGGCAAAGAGGAGTGGTCGAGATCGATTTTGCGATAAGAGTTTGATACCGCAAGAAGCGCGCGCCATACTCTCTTCCGGCTGCGTTTTCCAAGACGACCTAGCTTGGTCGGTCTTGGCCGGTTGGTTTGGCGTGAAGATGGTAGGCCGATGTTCACGCCCATGTCTCACCGTCCCATGAAAACGTGATCTAAGCCACCCAATTCGTCCCGGTGAAGTTGAGCGGTCGAGATCGATTTGCAATTTGGGAAGTGTAACCACGCATGTTTGAGTGGTCGTTTTGGATTGGCCAGGCGTGATATGCCTTGGCCGATCACATGAGGAGGTAGATGGGCCCACGGTGGTCATGCTGGTACGACCGGACCTGCTTAGTCTAATCTGAGACCCTCCATTCGTGCCGGAGAAGATGGACGCGCGTGATGGCTTGAAACCCTAATTTTTGGTTTTCATAGCCGCGCGACCATGCTCTTTTGGGCGGACGAATTTGTTGTAACCAATCATGGTTGGCTTTGACCGATTGGTCAAGTGTGTAGGCGGTCACATGGTGATTGTGTCGACATGCTCCGGGCCCTTTGAGTCTACATCTACACCCTCCATCTATACCTGCGAAGATGGATGGTTGAGACCGTTTTGCGGCACATGTAATATGCCGCAAACCCTAATTTAGGGTTTTCCGCCCATAATGCTTGGTATGGACGGTTTCTTGGCAAGCAAAGGCCAATGGTCGACCATGCGGGTCGGCCGTTTGTATTCCATACCTGCTTGGGGGTGATGGAATTGATCTGTGGTCATCCAATCATGCTTGTGGAGTTGGATGACTGCGATCAGATCATATCTGGAAAGCTAAGGCCGTGGGTATTCCATACCATGCTTAGGGTGATGGAATTGATCCGTGGTCATCCAATCATGCTTGTGGAGTTGGATGATCGCCCGATCAGATCATATCCAGGAGACTGATACAAATCAAGTCCGGATGCTCAATCGGGCTAGTATAACACACCGAGAGGGCTCGGGCTAGTATAACACACCGAGAATCGGCCATGCACGTGTATTTCATACATGGTTTCATTATAGTGCTTTGAGGTTCGTGTTACTCAGTATGAGTAACACTCGGTCGTCGATAATGATTCATTATAGTGCTTGAGGTTCGTGTTACTCTCAGAAGAGTAACACTACTGCCATGCCACACCGATAATGAGTACAGGAAATACAAGGCTGATATGAAATTCACGGGGAAGGGATTGTTGCTACATGCTCCAACCTGGAGGAATTTCATGTATTCACAGAATGGGATTGTTGCTACATGCTCCATTCTTGGTGAATTAAGTGAGGAGTATCCGTCACTTATAAACGGCTTTATCTTTTACAAGATGTCAGCGCATGAATCTAAAAGTTTTTTACAAATTTAACCTTAAACGAAAATCCACCATCAACATTAAGTCCCTCGCCTAAAGCACATAATGGTTACATTATTGTGTGGTAGGCATGAGATGGTGACATACATACGTGAGAAAGACAGGATAAAAGGAGTTTACCCGGAAGAGTGTTGGTCGACCGCTAGTTTCCCACGCCGTCACGCTTGTATGGAATCCTTTGGTGGGGCCGGTTTCTTTCTTTGGGTATTTGAATCAAAAGAGGAAACCAAATAAGGGAGGAATCCTTCTTCTATTGGGATTCTTCTAATTTTTGTCTATAAAAGAGACAAAACCCTTTTTCCTTTCTCACGAATTTTTTTTTTTATTCAGCAAGTTCCCGTGTGATCCTGTTGCCGTCGCCAAACGTTGCCGCCGGAGCCGCAGCCAATCGTTGCTGCCGGAGCCGTCGCCGGAAACCGCCGTCCATTGCCGGAGCTGTCGTCCGTCCAAGGTAAGTTTCGGTCTCTCCCCCTTTTTTTTTTTTCGAAGGTCAATCCCTAGTTTGTTAGGTAAACACCTTTTGCAAGACATGTACACGCTTAGTTTTTCCACCACTTGGCTTGAATCCCGTAGACACGATTCCCATGAATAAAGAAAATCGTGTTATGATGCATGCGGATGAATGTGGGCCCGCCGTGTATGCCGGAGCGTGGGTCTTACTCACACATGCTTGACTGAAATTTGCATCGAACTTGAAATTTGTACCAGACTGAAACTTGCACCGGTCTTGAAATCAATGTCAGACTGACTTGAAAGTTATACCGGAGAACTTGAAATCAATAATGCATCGAAACTTGTATGGTGTTTGGACCGGCCATTGTGTGAGTTGTGTCTTGCCGTGTGTGACTACACTTCTCATATGCTTTCATACAAGTTCTAACTTCTGTCTTTTATTTCATTGCGGTAGAAAAGAATTTCTGTCGATATGTCTTCTGAAGATAATGCTGGTGCCAAGTCAGGAAGTGTTGATAGCTTCAAAGATATGCCGAACATCAATGATGAGTTGTTCACCTTGCCTTTTCCAAATATTAGGAAGCATCCTTCTCATAAGATAGTCTTGCTTTCCGGTTCATAAAATATGGAAGCCGATCCATTCTCCTCTTCAGCACTCGTGATGAGATTTTGTCTCCAGAGAAACGAATATCCACCTTCTCCTATTGACTTCAAGACTTGCCATACTCCACTGGGTTCTTATGAAGGATGGATGAGACGCATGTTGAGTAATAAGGGCATTAAGGACAATTTGACCAAAGCACAAATTCTCGATGCGGTCATGGCGTCTGCTACCCTTGAAATTAGGAAAGATATTGCGGGTTTGATTACCTTCATTTCTCGGTGGCGTATTTCTACTCACACAGCCATATCTAGATGGGGAGAGATGACTATTACTTTGGAGAGTGTGGCTGCATTAATGAATCCGCCTGTTGCCGGAAGTCTTTCTTACGAGCTCTCTGATGCGGAACAAAGTAACTATGATGCTATACTTCAAAAGGCGGAGGGATTCGAGAGTCTGGACAAGGAGGAGAAAAAGATGCGAGATGCTTTTATACTTGGTGGGTGTCTGAGTGGTCTCCCGTAGACCCGTGAGCCGGATCAAGAGCTGGAAAATGAGCTCGGCGTGATTGCTTTCCTATCTTTATGGTTATCCGTAGATGTATTCGATGACGGTTCGGGAAAGAAGACCATTAGAAGTGACCTCGTTAAGATTGCTATATGGGCTGGCGAAGGGTGAAGTTCTTCCTCTAGGCGCATTGTTCCTCGGATCACCGTATTCTCATCCTGGACGCTTTAGCAATGGATATGCATGTTTCTAACGGGTACAAGAAGGTGGAGTCGCACGTTCACTTCGCTTTTCTTCAGCGCTCTTATGGGAACACTTCGAAGTTATGCTCCTACTCCCGCACCTTCACTCGTTAACTTGTACGGTGGCTCGAGAATACTCCGATGGAATAAGAAGCGTCCTAGAGCCGGCAGTGCGAAACTTGTGGATGTTTTTGACAACGTTTCTTCCGTAGATTTTCGTCCATGGGGGCCGATTCACCCTTCTATCGTTCAGCCAAAGACCTTTGTCGACGATCCCGGTGTTGTGTTGCGACCGATGTTGAGACCATGAGATCCGGGAAATTATTTACATACGCAGCTGCATTCAGGGATATGTCCCGTCTCTATTCAACGGAGAATTTTCTCGTGACTCCGCACAACATTGACAGGGCTGCTCGCCAAATGGGATTTGATCAGGGTGTCCCATTTATCCGCCCACTAGGGGCTCCGAAAGAATTCCTTCCACAAATTCTTAACGCCAATGTGTTCTTAGACCGGGTGAGCCTTCCCTTCGGCCTATTGGGAGAAACCCCGGTGATAACCGACAAGTATAAGGAATTTTGGAGTAGACAACGTCGGTTTTAGGAAATTTTCGGAGAGCGCCAGACGGATTCCCGTAGCGAACCATCTTCTGATGCCTTGACGAAGCATTTCCGGTTGAAGCTATTTCCAGCCAAGCGGACCAGAGCTGAGAGTTGCAGTCCCCAAGTAGGAGTGAGACTCAAGAGGCAAGCATGCGGTCCGGTAATCCTCAATTCTTCCAATATGCAGGTATTTAAATTTCTTCCCGTCGGTTCTTTCATTTCTCCAGTGTAAATTTTTCTAAAACGATCTTTGCTTGAAATCAGGGAATTTCGAAAGATAATGCCTTCACAAGGTTGGCGCGCATTCAAAACGAGAAGGCTGACGGTACTGGTCTTCATGCTAAGAAGTCTGGTGGTACGGGTCTTCATGCTGAGAGGTCTGACGGTACTGATCTTCATGCTGAGAAGTCTGGCGGTACTGACCTTCATGCTGAGAAGTCTGGCGGTACTGACCTTCTTGCTGAGAAATCTGGAGAAACCGCTCCTTTTTCTGACAATGACAGAGATGATGCAAGCTCGGTTGAACAAGGCGCTTCCCTTAATGATCTTGTCGACGGGGTCGTGATGGAAATCAGCACCCAGAGCGAAATAGATGCCGGAAGGAATGCAAGAGAGACGGTGCCTGCTGTAGTTGAGACGGCTCCCCTTGGAATCCATCCTGAACAGGTTCCGGACCATATGGCTATTGTGGTGACTTCTTCTGAAAGGCCTCCTGCAACTGACAAGACTCCCGCGGTCGCCGAATTGCCGGTGATGCAGCCTGGGGCTTTGTTCGATCCTCCTTTTACTGTCCCTTATCCAGGTCATGTGTTGGTTGGTGGATTCAGCGTGCCGGTTCAGTTCAGAGAGTTGTATACAGCAATATGGGAGAAGCACGGTCACATTGCTACCACCACGAAACTCAGAAGTCGCCTTGCATTGGTCAACCGCGTCCAAGAAGCTTTAGTTTCTATCCATGGGATGAGCGTCACGACTGGTCGAACAGTTTCTGAGGAGATGATTGAAGACTGGAGGTGCCATCGGGACGTGTTTGCGCAGTACAGCTTCAATGCTCCTTGGTTCTTCAAAGGGTTCTCCGAGATTCAGGAGCTCCAGAAACTAGATGATGAAGTCCCTTCCGCGGACTGTGTTGCTCGCCAGGAAGAAGAGGTTGAGAGGTTGTCTAAAGAACTGGAGCCGAAGCAGCCGTGCTTCAAAGGATGAAAGTCTCTCTTGCCCGAAGGATGAGTTGTTCTTTGAAGGACTTTCCCCGAAGTATTTGTGCTATATACTTGCTTTTCTTTTTGAGTGATAGTGAGGATTTTCTTTCGTAATTTGATTTTCGGTTTTGAGTAGGTAATTGAACTGGTTTATTTTGAGATAGTTTTGTGGATAACCTTTTTGAAAGGGATCATGTTAAATGAAATTTGCATCTTGGTCATGAATGATTGCACATATTACATGAAATTGCAAATGTTATGTAAAAGGGAGGTACGAATGGAAACAAACATGGCGTTTGATCGCTGAGCCTCTTTCTCCACGTGCGGGATGCTAAGTCCCCGGTGAATTCTAAACTATCTTTCTTGTAAAGTTATTGAGTAAAACTTACTTGCCTTTTGAAGCCTCACTTATATCAAACCGGAGTAGTCTCTCTAAGAAAATCCTCTCGCAAGCTATCTCTCCGAACCGAGCTTCTCCGAACAATGCGCTTCAAAGCGTTGCATTCACCGGTGGGGTGATGAAGGAACCGGTGGTAATGACAAGTACCTCGGGTCCATTACTTCTTGACCAGAGGCGGACGCCATACGGGGGTAGCTCCACCTCTCCATTTCGTACCCACGCCTCCGGTAGCTCAGAATCTTCTTCATTGGGAAGGGGAAATGTAAGTACCTTGAGTCTAGCTTTTCTGCGCTAGCGGGCGTTGTAACGTCTCTCCGTGGCTTTGACGTGGGAGCGGAGATGAAGTTGGAAGATTTGCGAGTGCCATCACTCCGCAGATCGTTTGCCTAGGCAGAGGGATGTGGAAGATGCCGAAATGTCACCGCCGAGTGACCGAATTGAACGTTTCCATCCTCGTATTCAGGCATTTCCCGATTGATTTCTCCTTCCTCGGGCATCTCTTCATTTAGTTGAAAGGTTGATGCGGATTGAACAGGTCTTCCGAGCTTCGACAAGGGTCTTGAGATATAAATCTTCCAGCAGGGATCCAGGGCTCCATTTCCTTATCCTAGACGTTGCGGTACTCGGATAAGTCTTTTCCTCCGTGGGGTTGCCTCGAGTCTTCGTTGTCGGCCGTACCATGTTGTTCGTATCTCCCGAGTCCCCGTGATCACGCGTTCTTTTGCATCTCCACTAGTAAAGGTGTGACTCCTGACTAAGGATCCAGCATTTCTTACACTGTTTGAGTAGACGCCTGCCGACCCTTCTCGTAATTGCACCGCTATATCATTCAAAAGACGAAACGTCTCGCTCTGCCTTCTGGTGATACCGGCTTGATTCGCCAAGACATCCTCCAACATTCCAGCTATGCTTCCCATGACATCTGAACCACCCGCGGACTCCGTATGAGGATACATCGTGAGACGAAAACCGAAAACCGAAGAATTGAGAATTCGATTTTTTGTAACCAAGAGATCAATCTCCCACTGTGGTCGCCAATTGTTGATGGGTGAAAACTACTCCTGCAGAATTTGGTAATTTTGGGGTGTGAATGAGGAATGAGTCTAAACTTTCAACAAATGCACGCGCGGTGAGTGCTTGTAGATTCGAGAGATCAATCTGTGCAAGTCCGGCCTAAACCAAGAAATGGCCGTTCCAGACTTGTTTCGGTCACAAAGAAGAAAAATACAAGAATAAAATTCTCATAAGAAGTTTTCTAGACATAAACTCATATGAAGCATTTCAGTTACTTTGAATACTCTTCTGATATTCCCTATAGTCATCAAGATCGTCTTCGATCAGATCAATCTTGGATTCAAGATTATTCATTTTTTCTTCAAGTCTTTTGGAAGAGGATTCAAGTTGCGAAGTGTCGCGAATGTATAAGTATTCATACTCGCGACACTCCTTAACCCTCGCCAGATTTCATATCTTCCTATCGTCATCCAAAGGCGTCATTCGTTTTAATCTTCTCGCGACTCTCTCGTAATGTTGTTGTCTACTATTCTCGCGAAGTGCTGTTGTCGCGATATTCTGATCCTACATCTTGCCTCTTCTCATGTCTTCTCTGCGAAGGAGAGAATGTCATGAGAATCAATATTTTGAACTACCGCGACTCCTTATCTATGCCTGTTTCAGTCCCGTATTTTCACACGGACTTTATTACAGATGTCTATTGCTCCATTCTTTTCCTGACACGTTTCTTTCAACCGTTTATTCTTGACCATTCACGTCCCTTCTCGCATTAAATGCCTTCGTTTTACCCAAGGATTTTTCTCTCTATATATAATTTTCATATCTTTCTCTTTTCCTTTTTCGCTTTCCCTCTGCAACTTTTCTTTAACTCTTTCCTTCCGCAATTCTGCTTCTGTTACTGCAAATCTTCAATCTATTCTCTTAATCTTCAATTCTTTATCTATTCCCATACTGATAATGGCTTCACTTAGTCGTATGTACAAACCTCGTTTTATTGAAACTCAAAAGAAATTGCAAGAAAAAGGTTTCACCCTATCTACCATTCCTGATCAAGAATCTTCATCTATACTCACTGCAAAGTTGTTTTCTGATCATCAATGTGATGATCAAAAAATTATAGCCTCGCTAGGTCAACTCCTCGCGGGACTTCCTATCCCTTTATATGATCCTGAGATGCCATTTTTCTATGAAATCCTTTCCCATCTGAACTTCTCGCGAGCTGTCTATCAGTTGAGCGGTGACTGCATCCGCCTAATGCTTGAGTTCGCCAACCGTGGTGCTGGCAAAGGATCTTTATACCCTGACAGTGTCAAAGACCCTAAGTTTGCAAACTTAGAAATAGTCCCTGAAAAATACACTGTAGAGATTTTTTTGAAAACTATGAAGTAATAGGCATGAGAAATAAGAAGTCTCATTTGGGGTGCTCGGTTGAGAAGGAAAGATAATATTCCTGATGATAAATCACTCATGCAAGATATCGACTGGCATTCGGGCAACAATACTACTCCTCGCCACTCCAAAGATGAGAAATGGTGGGCTGTACCCTTGTTTTTAAGCGGGCCTTACATAGCAGGTTCGCATGTACTTCCTGCAAATCTCGCAAACTATCATCCTTGGGAGTTTAAATGGCCTGAACAGGCAAAAGAGGTATGTCTTCAAATTTTGTTTTTGCAATCTCTCTTTCCTCTTGTACTTATTGAGTTTGTAAAATTTCCAGATTGACAAATTGAGGAAAAGCTATAGAATAAATCCATTGCCAAGTACCACAGCAATACTTCGATCGCTTACGGATGAAGTAAGAAATATCCTTTTTGTTACTTAACAAGTATTGTTGCCTCTATTTCTTATCTTCATTTGTATGCGAAGGTTGACACCGAGGAAATGCAAGCTGTGAAGATTAAAGGCAAGGGTAAAGCTAATGCTCGCAAGGATAAATCTTCGCGCTCCATCATCTAAGAAACGAAAAACTCAATCTTCCTCTCATCTTAGTTCAAGTTCGAATCTTCCGACGAGGATGATAATGATATAAATTCATCTTTCACAAAAGAGACTCAACCAGCTGATTATCCTATGGAACAACTGTTTAGCATCTTCAGATTCTCTTCAAGGAGTAGGAGATGCTCGCCTAACTTCTATATGCGAGACTCTCGCCACCGTGTGTAATGCTACATTATTGGATGGCAATGACTCTTTCAAGGGGTTTCTAGATCTGTATCCCCTAGATTTTTAAATGCACTTAACTCATTGGTATGTATGGATTCATATTTCCCTTCCGATTTCAGTTTTTAACTTATATCTTATTTTTTTTTGTTAAGTCAAAAGTTTATTATAACAAAAAAAACGTAATTACAAGAATTACAAAATTGAGCACGGAGCTCCCTTCCCCCATAAACCAAAGGGGAATAATAACTACTAAGAAAAAACTAGAAAAATAACCTCAAACAAGAAAACTAAAAGAAGCTACCTATATCTATAGCCAACCCCTTTTAATTTACTGCTACCAACTCTATACGATTTGCTCTTGGAAAAAATTTCAGCCATTATATCCCTATCAAAAGCATAATTACCCAAGATATCTTCATCTTCATCCACATAAAACTCTTCATCTTCATCAGTGGCAGAGTTCCCAGGGACAAGCTTAATAGGAGAAAACTTATTAGGGGATTTTTCCTTTGGATTCATTCTTTCCGTTTGCTCCTTCATTTCTTTGAAATAATCTTGTCTAAAAGCTGGACTTTTAATAAAATTAGCACGCACTTCTTCAAGTTGAATATTGCTTGCCACCTCTAATTCTTCCTTAGACAAAATATTATTCATATCAAAAGCAGTATCAAACAACCCGGCTTGAATTCCCATGTTAGTGCCACGGCTTGTAGAGTCCTCATACTTGCTGGGAGAAGGTTCCAAACTTGAATCAGATTGCAAAGAACGCTTTGCTATGATTTTCGCAGCCTGTTTAGCCACCTTCCTAGCTTTTTTCCTTGCTAAAATGTCAGCATCAACATCACCCCAAGCTTTAGATCCCATACTATCATCTGAGTCACTAGATTCCACACTTGAAACCTCAAATTTTTCCTCATCTAAATTTTCAAGTTGTACCTCCTCATCTCTAAAACCCAATTCAAAAAGACTTAAAGTTTCAAAAGAATTTTTGTGAATCACTATTTCTGAACTGGTCAAGGCATCCACCATGGGCGTTAAAACCTCCTCAAAAGATTTAGAAGAAGTGTTCTTACCCTTTACTTCCGTCCAACCTGAAGTAGAAGAGTTTGGATTGGCCACGGCTTTAGAATCCTTGCTTTGCTTGGTAACGTAACAGATTTCCAATTCAGGAATATTTACCCTGTCCACGTACATACTAGGCCCAGACTTTGAATTCACGGACCTTGTATTGTTCTCAGAATTTTTCTTTGCCACAGACGTGAGACTTGAAGAATTTACCTTGTACACGGACTCTAGCTTGGCCTCAGAGTTTGTGTTGGACTTAACTATCATATTTTTTCCAGAAATTTCAGAGTTTGTATTGACGCTGGACTTCTCAACTTTTTGTGCAACAATAGCTGCTTTAGCTGCAATAGCACTTTTGCACTTAATCAATTTCAGTTGTGCTTCACGAAATTCTATAGAAGATTTATTTAACTCTTCTTCTAATTGTTTATCATCAGCGCACACAAGACTTGCAGCATCAGTTGTGCCAGCATTATAACCTGCGTTACTTTGCTTAGCAACATTGCCCTCTTGATCATCTACAACTTGGTTATTAGCTAATTTCTGCCCCAACGTTGAAGTTGTTGCCTCTTCTGTCACATTCTCATTATTATTGCTTTTAACCTGCCAAACTTGTTTTGGTTGTTGAGTAGTTTCCTTGGTAGCAGATTTGATTTCCTTACTACTAACTTTGTTTTTAGCCTTCTTCTTACATTCATCATCAATATGCCCAATGATGTTACAAGTGAAACAGAATTTTGGAGGATTCTGAATATCAACATATTGCCAAAACTTCCTACCACCTGCTGTTAGGGAGATGCGCTCATGAGTGTGTTTTGAGAAATCAATATCCACCAAAACAGCAGCAAAGTAACCATATTCAAGGTTTAGGGTTCTTTGATCAACCACAATTGGTGACCCCAGAGATTTACCCATTGAAAGTAAAGATTTTTCAGTCCATAATTCAATAGGGAGACTGGAAAACGCACCCAAACAGCTGCATGGGAAGTTTTTTGTTTCTCCGAATGAAGCCCTGGATACCAATCAATCGCTTCAAAGCTTGCTCCTTGACATACCACTTGTTTGCACGTATCTTTTCCTTATCGCCTTCATTAGATAACATAATGATGAAGAAACCCTTTGTCATCGGCACAAACTTACAGCTCGTAAGTTTCCATTGTTCTTCAAGGGTTTTTTTAACTTCAAAAAATTTTAATCCCGTAGGATCCAATCTAGCAATAAAACTGTGTTGGAAAGGTTTACACCCTTCTTGAAAGAAATCCGTAGGTATCTCTAAAGCAGGCTCACCATCAACAAGACTAGGGTTTGGTAACTTTGAAACATCAATTGTTGTTGGGTTTAGGGTTTGACGCCTCTTAATCTGTTTCAAAGAAAAGATTTTTTGTTAACTTGATTAAGATTAGATGAGTTTGGATCAGAAACCATAGATTCAATCATCATTGAAACAACCTAAGCTTTTCAAGATGAAAAAATCACGTGAAAAAAAATGAAAACTCAAAATCGCCAGAAAAAACCGGACTTTCTCTTTCCTCTCATTTCTCAGGACGCTATCTAAAACAAGTGCGACGCCTGAGAAGAACACTCAACTTTTTATCTTCCTTCGCAGGCTGGAAAAACTTCTTTTGTGGTTGCCTCAGATTTTGAAAGGAGGTACAACATTCAATTGAAGAAGAACACTCAACTTTGCACAAAAATCAAAGAATTAGAAGTTGAATCCGCGAGATCTCGCGAAAAAAAATCCAACAACCGGAGATCGAATCTTCTTCCCAAAAGGACAAAGTTACCACTCTTGAACGCTAATCAGCAGACTTTATGGTATAAAATTTTTCTTCCCTTATTACTTTTATTTTATCGGTTGCATGTTGTTACCTCGACTTATCACTTTGCAGATATATATAACCTCTCCGAAGAAGCTATTCTTCTCCATTCATTTCCGAACCTATGGATAATGACATTCTTCTCGCTCATCTCAACAACTCTTTAAGTAGTTCGTCGAACAAAATTAATTCCCTTTCATTAAATGAACTCCAAACCAAACATCGCCTCTTAGAAATTGAGCACAGATCTAGTTTAAGTGCAGCCAACCAATTTAAACAAATGTACCTTGAATCTCTTAAGGAAACCAAAATTTTAAGGAAGAAAATTAGTGACCATATAGATGACAAAGATCGCATTGCTAACAATGGTGCTCAGGCATTAGCAACATTTCAAAAGTCCCTTCTCGAAGTACAAATTGAGCGAGATGAATTGCTTCACCAGAATTCTTTACTTAATGAGCGAGAGAATCAAATTCGTTCACTACTTATTATAAATAATGATGATGAATTCGCTTGGGCTGCGAAAGTGTTAGATAACGCCAGGAATAACCTAGGTGTTGATGTTAGTCTTCATGCCGAGCATACTTCCTTGGTTAAAGATATGATATCTGACAGAGAAGGTTATTTATTATACCTTACTGTTTCTTATCTCTGTAATATTGCTGTCAAGTTGTTAATTTAACATTGCTTATTTGCAGAATCCGAAAAGAGATTTCAGGCAAGGATTGGAGAACTTGAATCTGAAAAAGAACAACTCGCAAAGAATCTCTCCCTTCGCGAGAATAGATATTCCAGATTGAAGAAGCAATTTCAAACTACAGTATCGAATTTTAATAATGATGCTGTTCGTTTTCGCAACCAAGCCATGGAATTTGTCTGTAATAATCACAATATCCCTCTTAGTTCATATCCTTTTCTTGATGAAGAAATTCCTGAGAATTTGCCTGTCTCAGACGTTTCTGATACGAAGTCAGCTCTGAAGAAAAATCTGGCGACGAGAACGATACAACTGAAGAATCAGATAAGGAAGAAGGATCAAACAAGAAATAATCTCTTTTGTTTCTTTCGCGTCTGTAACATCTGTACATATGTATTTTCTTTTTCTCAGAACTCTTTGTCGTAAACTTGTTAAATAATTAAATATGAAATACATCTTCATTTCCCTTTCTTTGTATGCATTGATCTATCAATTCTTCCTTGCAAATACAATCGCGAACATTAAAAATATATAACTCTGTCATATGAAGATGAATAACAATGTTTTATCCTTTCCATTCCCATATTTGCCTCTGTTATTTATCTTCAAATGAAAGATTTTGTTTGAAACTCCATTATTGTTGAAGTTTATTATTGCGACGAGGTCGCAGGTATCTCCATAAATGGAGAAACCTACTTATCTCGCCTTATCATTTTTGGTGGTCTTCTAAGTAAGACCTTCCTAGTTAAAGGTCTTACTCGCCACCCCTTATTGCGACAAGATCGCAGGACGTCTTTTACACTTGCATGTAAAAACCCATTGACCTTGCCTTATCATAGTACAAGTATTTTTGCCTCTCGCAAGATGTTTTGCTTGCGACAATATGACAGGTTTAAATTCCCTTGCGAGAATAAACTCCCATGACATTGCCATCTTTGCGACGAAATCGCAGGACGTCTTTACACTTTCATGTAACGACCCATTGATCTCGTCTTACCCTCGCGTTAGTATTATTGCCTCTGCAGGATCATTGCACAAATATGACAAGCCTAAGTTTCCTTGCGAAAAACAGAGCCTCATGACATTTGCGTCTTTGGCACTTATCAGCTCCCTAATGGAGGGTGCCGCCCTTATCATCTCCCTGGTTGCCCCTTCAAGGAGGCGTACATCGGCCATACAAGGCTAGCTCCTCCCATCCGGTCTTAACAACAACCAGTTGTTTTCAGGATGCAAAAGATGTGGTTCACTCATCCGGACTTCATGCGTATGGTTGGTTTATGATGATTGAAACATCAAACGCTTCAACATCAGGGACTAAAAATCCTGATGGTAGTCACGGTTCTTTTGTTGATATACTCAAAGGAAAGAAAACCCTAGTTCCAACTTCGTTGATCTTTCCAAGTTACCTAATCCAACTCTAAAAGAGGGTGAACCCGCATTAGAAATCCCTTTGGATTTGTTTCAAGAGGGTTGCATCAGATTTCAACATAGTTTTATTGCTAGGTTGGATTTCACGGGTTTGAAGTTTTCGAAGTTAAGAAGCAACTTTTAGATCAATGGAAACTTGAACGTATTAAATTTCTTCCAATGGCTAAGGGTTTCTTCATTATTATGCTTTCGTGTGCTAAGGATAAAGAGATGATTCCATTTAGAAACAGTTTCTACATGAGATCAGTTTTTTCTCTCTCCTAATTTTGCTCTGGCGATTTTTAGGGTTTTGAAAAAAATTTCAATTCTTCCTTTAATCATTCGGTTTAACCCGTTGTTTTGATCATCTTTGGATGATTCAAAATGGGGAAAACAATGAACCGGGTTCAACTTCAACTGCTGCTATATCAGCTTCTTATGCGGACAAGGTTAAGGGTAAGAATACCCTAAATTCTGAACGTGAAAAGAAGATACATGTTATTACTTCTGTGGATTTGAGTTCTCTTCCAAATCCTACCAGTAAAGATGGTAAACCAGCCATTGAAATACCCCAAGAGTTTTTCAATGAAGGTTGTGAGATTTGGCGTTTCAGCCTTATAGGTCGTATAGATTTCAAGGGGACTGATTTTAATGCTATCAAAATCTCCCTTGAAAAGCAATGGAACCTTGGTAAGGAGCGAGTTCAGTTTGTTCCTTTGAATCGGGGTTTTTTCATTATAAAGCTTTTATCTCAAGAAGATAAGAATAGGGTTTTCTCTGAAGATGGTTGGATGGTGGATAATCATCAGCTACGTCTCATTGAATGGTACCCTGGATTTGATGCAGACAAGCAACCAACTTCCCGTGCAACAGTTTGGGTGAAATTCCCTGGCTTACCAATGGAGTTTTGGGTTGAGAAATCTTTACTAGCTATGGGTAAATCTCTGGGCACTCCAATTGTGGTGGATACAAGAACTCTTAATCATGAATATGGCCACTTTGCCTCTGTTCTTATAGATATAGATTTTGCAAGTCATGTAACAGATGCTATTCATGTTACGGCTGGGGGAAGAGATTTCTGGCAAGATATTGACATTCCAAAGCGTCCAAAGTACTGCTCAAAGTGCAAAATAATTGGTCATATGGATGTTGAATGTAGGAAAAAGAAACATGCTAAGCAGCCAGCCAAAGGTCCTCCAAAACCACAATGGCAGGTACGGAACAATTCAACTAATGTTGGGGAAAAAACTTCTGATTTGCATAACTTACAAAGCCGTGTTACTGTGGATAATACAAGTGATTGGCATGTAGTTCAGCATAAAAGGAATGGAAATGCGAAATCTGATGATGTGCATGGACAACATGGGGATGTAGACTCTACATCCCATGCAACAGATGATGTTCAACACAATGGTGATTTAGTTCTGTTAAGCGAACATGAGAGTATTGTTTTGGATCTAAAGAAAAAAGTGGAACACAATGGTGGATTAGTTGCGTTAAGCGAACAGGAGCGTAAAGTTTTGGAGCTAAAGAAAAAAATGGATGAAGATTATGCAAACTTGTTGAAGGCGCGTGAAGATTTGTCTTTTTTTTCTTCACGTAGAACAGCCAATTCTGGAGTTTTATCTCCGAATAAATTCAGTGTTTTACAAGAAGAGGTATCTTTATCTGAATCCAAGGAAGTTGAAAACCTCAAGGATTCTGTTTGCTCGGAATCAATTATGGGCTTGCAAGTTAAAGAAACTCAGCCCAAGGAAAGTTCAGCCAGCACTGACTTGGGGAATATTCGGTTAACAAGTGAGGAAAATGAGGTTCTTTGCACTATTACAAAATTTGATATTCAACAAAAGTTTTTGTGGGATTTATCTTTTCGCAAGGAGTATATAAAGGAAATACATGATCAATCAAAAAGAATGAAGACTCCAAAGAAGAAAACTAAAGGTGGTGGAAACACTTAAATCTCTTTTTAGAGGAGGGTTTGCTGGTTTTAGTTTGCGCTATTTAGAGTGAAGAAATTTAGGCTCCTAGTCTTTTTTCTTCTTTCTCTTAGATAATTTTTAGTTATGAGTTACTAATTTTTTTGAGCTCTTTCTTTGGCTATTTATTAACCCCTTTGGTTTATGGGGGTGGGGAGGCCTTGTGCCTCCTACTTGTAATTCTTGTAATTACGTTTTTTGCTTAATAAACTATTGGACTTAGCAAAAAAAATAAAGAGATGATTCGTACTGGTCCAGCTCCAACTGTTAATAATCACTTGTTAAAGCTAATAGATTGGTATCCAGGTTTCAATCCAAACAAACAACGTTCTTCCCATGCTGCAGTTTGGGTTATGTTTCCAGATTTACCGGTTGAGCTTTGGACTGAAAAGGCTTTGCTTTCAATTGGTAAGATTCTAGGTACTCCAATTGTGGTGGATGAAAAAACTTTACAGCTTGATTATGGTTTTTATGCTTCAGTTCTTATTGATATTGATTTTGCTAAGCATATTCCGGAGAGAATTCATATAACTTCAGGTGGAAAAGAGTTTTGGCAATATATTGATATTCAAAAGTATCCAAAATTCTGTTCAAAGTGTAATATTATTGGTCATAATGATGCTGAATGCAAGAAGAAGTCGACTAAAACTGATGTCAACAAAGAGAAGCAACAACAAGTAGTCGCGGAAGAGAAGAATCCTAAGAGAACTTATGATCCAAATGCTGGTAAAAAGTGGCAAATAAAATCTACAAGTGTGTTACCAGGAGTTAGTGTGGGTGTTGATACAAATTTGGAACAAGATTTTGAGAAGCACAAGGCTGCAATTGCCCATGCAGCTCATGCAAATCAGGAAATTATAATGTGTGCTTCAGATTCAAATACTAATGTAGCTACTAATGATACTTGAGATTGAGGCTACAGTTCAAGCTAGCAATGAACAGTTGGAGAATGAGCTTGCTATTTCTTCAAAAGAATTCCGTGAGGCTCAATTGAGGTTGATCCAGTGCAAAAACGCAATTGCAGCTAAGGAGGCTATTCTTTGCACGAAAAGAAAACAAGGCTGGTCAGAATATGGAAGCTAAGTCCGTGCAAAATATGGAATCCAAGTCCGTGCAAATTTTGGAAACCAAGGAAAATTCCGTGAGCACTAATTTGGCAAGTAAATCTGAGAACAATACAAGGTCCGTGAGCAATACAAAGTCTAAGTCTGGGCCTAGTATGTCCGTGGACAAGGTAAATATTCTGAATTGGAAATCAGGTCCGTTACCAAGCAAAACAAGGATTCTAAATCCGTGGCCAAACCAAACTCTACTACTTCAGGTTGGACGGAAGTAAAGGGTAAGAATACTTCTTCTAAATCTTTTGAGGAGGTTTTAACGCCCATGGTGGATGCCTTGACCAGTTCAGAAATAGTGATTCACAAAAATTCTTTTGAAACTTTAAGTGCTGAATTGGGTTTTAGAGATGAGGAGGTGCAACTTGAAAATTTAGATGAGGAAAAATTCGAGGTTTCAAGTGTGGAATCTAGTGACTCGGATGTTAGTATGGGATCTCGAAGCTTGGGGCGATGTTGATGCTGACATTTTAGCAAGGAAAAAAGCTAGGAAGGTGGCCAAACAGGCTGCAAAAATCATATCAAAGCGTTCTTTGCAATCTGATTCAAGTTTGGAACCATCTCCCAGTAAGTATGAGGACTCTACAAGCCGTGGCACTAACATGGGAATTCAAGCCGGGTTGTTTGATACTGCTTTTGATATGAATAATATTTTGTCTAAGGAAGAATTAGAGGTGGCAAGCAATATTCAGATGGAAGATGTGCGTGCTAATTTTATTAGAAGTCCAGCTTTTAGACAAGATTATTTCAAAGAAGTGAAGGAGCAAACGGAAAGAATGAATCCAAAAGAAAAATCCCCTAATAAGTTTTCTCCTATTAAGCTTGTCCCTGGGAACTCGCCACTTGATGAAGATGAAGAGTTTTATGTGGATGAAGATGAAGATATCTTGGGTAATTATGCTTTTGATAGGGATATAATGGCTGAAATTTTTTCCAAGAGCAAATCGTATAGAGTTGGTAGCTTAGAAGTAAATTAAAAGGGGTTGGCTATAGATATAGGTAGCTTCTTTTAGTTTTCTTGTTTGAGGTTATTTTCTAGTTTTTTCTTAGTAGTTATTATTCCCCTTTGGTTTATGGGGGAAGGGAGCTCCATGCTCAATCTTTGTAATTCTTGTAATTACGTTTTTTTGTTATAATAAACTTTTGACTTAACAAAAAAAACTATAGGGTTTATGGTTACAAGGCTGCACCCTAAGTGGAGTTTTCTTCGGGCCGAGTGCAGCATGCGCCAAGACTTGTCAAGAGTGGTAAGGAAGTTCCATGCTCCCCGCACTCTTGACTCAACTGTACCTCGGCGCCTTGATCATACGCTGACTCCTTGGAAGAGACCCTCGGTCGCCCAACCAGGGTATAACCTTATATATATAGTTGGGAATCCAAGGTACCTCTTCCGGATAGGCTTTCATGGGCCCCAAATCTACATGACCCAGGTTCCGGGAGCGGTGTAACCTTTTCCCTAGCCATGTTAAGAGATACCCCTTATATGACGCACTTTAGGTCTTACATTTGCCTCTTACGAAATATCATTCGTGAACTAGGGTGTACGCCATAAAGGTTCGTCCCATTCATTTACTCATTCATTGTTGTTAAATCATTCAATCATTCATATTTAATTGCTTCTTGATATTTAGATTGAAGCCATCGCACAATTCTCGCTTTATTTGTTGTATTCTCATTTTTTCTCTCGGATTCTTGTACATTTTTGTTTGCGAGATTCTCGCGCATCATTTTTTCTTTGTCTTGCCTTTGATATGTCTTTTGTCGATTATCTACTTCTTATGCCTTTTGTTCATTGCACTCTTTGCCTCTTCGTCATCCCAATCCTTGATGGACTCCTTTTCATCATAACATTCTCATGCCTTCATGCATTCACTTGCGACACTTCGCGATGTATCCTCATTTCTTATTTCTATGGTATCCACCATCAACTTCTCTTTTCTCTATTCGTCTTTCATATTCTCATTTCCAACCTTTCCTTTTAGCATTTCTTTCTTCGCAGCTCTCTACATCAACCTCATAACATTTTTGACCCTCCTTCCAATCTCCTTTTATAATTCCAATACCATTTGGATGTGGGAACTTTATACATTGATGGTATGTTGAGGCTACTCCCAAGATTTCATGCAGCCATGGTCGCCCAATCAATGCATTATAAGGAGATTCTACGTCAACCACACAGAACAAAACATCAGTTGATAATCCTTGTAAAGGAATTCTCATGTGAACCTCTCCTTTAGGCTTATATTTGTGCCATTAAAACCGTATATTTTGTATGTTGAGGGGATCAAATTCTCATCTTCTCCTCCCATAGTCTTATAAGTATGGTAGAAAAGAATATTCACCGAACTTCCAGTATCGATTAGAATTCTATTAATCGCCCAACAATTTTTTGCTTCATCGTCTTCTTCATCAACTGGTTTTGGATTAATATCCAGTTTTACCACCAACGGGCTATCATGTACTTCCCTTCCTTTGGGTATTTCATCTGCAGAGAAAGAAATAATCTGCTGTTTGCCACTCTTTCAATCAAGCGACGTTCTCGCCGGGTTCGAGACTTCTTTATCATCGGCATCCTCGCAAAAACTCTCACCGAGCACGTTATCGTGGAAATCTTCAATTGTACGATATGAATGAACGATAGAGTTGCAAAATAGGTTTTTGGCCTTTGTTCCAACCTCTATTACAAATGCTTCTTTTCCTTTTTTTTTGAAACTGTTCTTTTGCATTTCGATGATGATTGTGTTTGTACTTCCCGTCCTTTCTCTTCATCTTTTAGAAAATGATTCAACTTCCCTTGATCAATCATTCTAAGAATGATTCTCTTTATGTTTCTGCAGTCATTTGTTAGATGTCCATGAAAGCGGTGGTAAGTACAATACTCATGACTTCGTCACCGGTGGTGGTTCACTTCCCTGCATTCCATGGTGCTGGTATGTCCTCCATTACAAGTATAGCTTCCCAAATTTTTTCCACACTAGCATTTAGTGGTGGCATTTTGATCTCTTCCCATACTACTCTGCGACTTCTCTGCCCTCCATGATTATTCTGCCTTCGTCCTCCATAAGTTTCTTGCATGTGATCTAATCTTTGAATTTTATTATTATTGCCGCGATTATAGTAGTTCTCTCTCTCTCAAACTCCTCCCCGATCGCGACTCCCCATAGCCATTATTTTCTGCTGTCCATCATCAACTCTCTTTTAAAGGTTGCCCTTGCGAAGTGCTCGCCACAAGTTGTTTAAAATTTTTGGTAATAAACTTGCATTCGCAGCATTCGAATTTGTATGCGCAACTGGGTAAGATTCCATTTCATTTTGTCTTTCTTCTAAGGCAATATATTCTTCCTGGAGTTCTCGCAGTTCAGCCATCGTAATCATATTTTTAATTCTAAAAATCTGAATGTATAATAAACTGGTGGCGAACAGAGTGTTTACAAATGATAAAATGAGATATCTTTCTTCTACCCTTCCAGCCATTTCGCTGCACATTGTTCTCCATCTCATTGTCAAATGCCTCAAACTCTCGCCAACTCTTTGTTTTAATCCGAATACATCTTCAATTCCGGCCGCGAGGAATTGTTACTTATATACGCTCCCAAGAATGTAGCTTGTAAATGGTTGAATGACGAGATTGTGTTTTACGGGTAAACTTTCAAACCATTTGGTGCTTCTCCCATTAAACTTGATGCAAAGTATTTGCACAATATGGCATCGTGATTCTCCCACTGCAACATACATCTCATATAAGCTTTGATGTGTTGTATCGCGCGAGTTGTTCCATCAAAAATGTTGGTTAATGCGGGCAGATTGCATTTAGGAGGTATTCCTCCCATTTGTACTTCTAGTGTGAATGGATTCTTCGCGAGCTTTTGCGATGGCTTCATCCAATCGTCTTCTTCCTCCTTCCCTTCGTTGTTCAATAATTCTCTCATTTCGCTAGTTCTTTCAAGATTTGTGCATTTGCCTCAGAATTTGATTCGATTTGGTCTTTTTAACTCGCTTCTCTCTTTCGCGCTCATACCTGTTTTGACTTTCTTGTTCGTTATTTTCTTCTCTCCTTTCCCTGCGACTTTCTTCTTCATCTCTTTCATCAATTCACACACCATTATATCTATTATTCTCTATTCTGGGCTGTCTATCAGCTCTCCTCTGTATCCTCTCGTATTCTTCGTTGATATTTCTATTGACACGATTTTATTCTCGCCTCCTTTCTCGGTTGTCGTGATTATTCTGCCGGATTGCTTCTTCCAATTCTTGATTTTCCTTCTGCTCTTACTCTCTCCTCTCGCGAGCTAAGCGTGCTTGTTCAACATAATGTCTCTCAATGTCATCCTCGATCTCTTTTTGCCTTCTCAATGCTTCTCTCCGTGCAATATTACTCTTCCTTCAACGGCTGGGTTATTCGGCCCCCTCGAAATCGCCTATTTCCTTGATTTTCCCCGTTCTGCTCATCTTGAAGATTCTCGGGATGAGGAATATATCGATCTTCTGCTTCTTCTTCTTCTTTCGTGATGTTTCGAGCTTGGATCTTGTGTTTCTCGTTGGTTTTCTACCTCGATATTTTCTATTGGTAAGACTCTCCTTCTTTCTTCCCTAATTGATCTTGAATTCGATCTCGCAGTGCTTCTTGATCTTCTATTGTGCAATCTCATATTTTCCATCCTTAATTCATGATTTTGTCTTGTCAAATTCGCTCGCTCCTCAGCCTCTAGTCGTCTCTCTTCATGTATTGTCTGTCTCAATGTTTCTAATGCTGCGACATCTTCATTTTCTGGATTCATTTCTCCATTCATTTCTTGATCTCCTTCTCCTTGCCCATTGTTCGCCAATTGCTGCTCTTCTACTCTTTCATCTTCAGAATCTGATCTCCAAGTGTGCACACTTACTCTATCATAATCCACTGTTGCATTTGTTAAAGGTAGAACGTGATTCTCTTCATCATTCCTGATGTTCATCCTTGACGATTCTCCTGTTTCATTTCTCCTTTCTCCAGCAAGTCTTCCACTTCTTCTCACTTTGGTTGTGCAAATACATTTCTTCTTCTAGCCATTTCTCTTTTAGTAAACTTTTTTTTAAGATTATCTCAAATTTCTTTCCTGTTAATTCAAATTCTTCCAAATCTCTATGCCAATCTTTTCTCAGTCCCCTGTTTCTAGCGCCAATATGTAGTTGCAGGAAATCCCACAATACACCCTCACTCTAATTCAATTAACTAATCCATTGGAAGATGAATAACTATGAATGTTTATGTATTATTTCCTTGAAATATCTACACAAATGAATAGAATTACACTTAAGAAATTACAAACACTCTCAAAGTTTTCTCTCTTACTAACTTGCTTTTCAATTCAAAAAGAATCCTCTTCACAACAGACTCATTCATCCCTTTATATAGGGTAATACATGGTAGATGACAGACTAGGCTGTCCTTTATTTTCGGGAATGCCTTGCGAAGTGTCGCGAATGTATAAGTATTCATACTCGCGACACTCCTTAACCCTCGCAAGATTTCATATCTTCCTATCGTCATCCAGTGCGTCATTCGTTTTAATCTTCTGCGACTCTCTCGCAATGTTGTTGTCTACTATTCTCGCAAAGTCTTTGTTGTCGCGATATTCGATCCTACAGTTTTCATCTTCAATGTTTTTAGATTTATTTATTTAAATTCTAAGTTATTTGGAAGATGATTTTTGCAGTATTAATCTTTATGGTTATATATATTGCAAATTGTTATGGGATATGTTGTTTACGTCCGTGAACCTTGACTGTCCCATACTTGTTCAAAATTTATCTCTATTGTGTCAGTATGAAAGTATTGATAAAAGAGAGAATGAACTTTTGAATACAAAAGTTAAGCCTTTTATGTAATTTTTGATGGAAGAAAGGATGAACTTTAGTTTACAAAGATTAAATCTATTACATGTCAATGTGCAAATAGTGATGAAAAATAGAATAAATCTTGTTTATTCCGCAGTATTGGTCTTTCCCTAATCCACATTTTTATGCATATACTGTGTTGGTCCGTAAGTTCTCTTATGTTGAACATGGCCTATTGAATGGATCATTTTTTGTGGCTAATTCAATTGTGATTTTTGGATACAAATTCATGTTCTCATGTGATTTGATTATGTCCAAAGAAATCCTTCTTTTCTCGTAAAAGTAAGGTCGCTCTTGTTGTTCTTTCGGGAATGATATTTTATGGGGGAGAATTCTTTTTGAATTTGTGCTTAATTGCCAAATATTTGTGGGGAATGCTTTTATTTGTGTGGAATATTGTAGCGTTTATCTTGTATCTTTATAAACTCCTTGATGAATGGTGTTGATGGGTGAAAACTACTCCTGCAGAATTTGGTAATTTTGGGGTGTGAATGAGGAATGAGTCTAAACTTTCAACAAATGCACTTTGCGCGGTGAGTGCTTGTAGATTCGAGAGATCAATCTGTGCAAGTCCGGCCTAAACCAAGAAATGTCCGTTCGGACTTGTTTCGGTCACAAAGTGAAGGAGATGGGGTTGATCTTAGGGAGGGAAGCGAAGAAGGTGTTGAGATTGTGAAGGTGTTGGCTTGCTTATGACTTGTAACAGAAAGATGAGCAAGCTTACATTTGATGCAAGCAGGCTCTGGGTGTTTGAATACGATGTTGTATTAACACTTGGTTTCTGTCGACTGAACTTGTGTTGTTCTGTTGTCTTGTCTTGTCTTTGAAATAGGGCGGAGACCCAATTTATACAAGTCATTGAGCCTTATTCACGTCTCTCGTGGGAAGTGGAGGTAGTGGAATGATGGAGTAGTGGAGTTGTGTGTCGGTGATACACGACCAGTCTTGCCCACTTCTCCTGTTCATCTCTAACCGCCCATGACTTCCTAACACGTTCTTGTGATGGCGCGTTGCACGCGCACGCTGTAAACCGCCAGACCAATACCCCAGTATGTATCCCCGGTTTGTGACATGATTGATGTCTGGAATGTGTGGATCGTGGATCCACGAAAGGTAGCATGTAATCTTTGACTGAATAAGGAAGTCGATACTTGTGAAGTATCGTGTGTATTTTATGCAGAGTGCTTGCATTATGGTGTGGTAAAGTGATGGGTAATGACTCCTCACTAACCAAATAACTCCCGACCAGGGTTGTATAACCAAGCTGGTGAAGTCGGACGGATGAGATGATGTTTGAGACACTCATCTGCGACCGTTGATGAAATTAGGGTTTTTAAAGAGGTGCGCAAGCATCACTCTTCAGCTTGGTCGAAACCAAGCATGGGAAGGATTTTGGAGAGGACCGACCATACATGTGTGTTGACGGCATGATGGTGTAGGCGCCTGTATTCCGTTCCCTCATGAAAGCGCGATCTGGGCCACTCAATTTGACCGGCAAAGAGGAGTGGTCGAGATCGATTTTGCGATAAGAGTTTGATACCGCAAGAAGCCGCGCGCCATACTCTCTTTCGGCGCGTTTTCCAAGACGACCTAGCTTGGTCGGTCTTGGCCGGTTGGTTTGGCGTGAAGATGGTAGGCTGATGTTCACGCCCATGTCTCACCGTCCCATGAAAACGTGATCTAAGCCACCCAATTCGTCTGGTGAAGTTGAGCGGTCGAGATCGATTTGCAATTTGGGAAGTGTAACCACGCATGTTTGAGTGGTCGTTTTGGATTGGCCAGGCGTGATATGCCTTGGCCGATCACATGAGGAGGTAGATGGGCCCACGGTGGTCATCCGGGACGACAATAGGACCTGCTTAGTCTAATCCGAGACCCTCCATTCGTGCCGGAGAGAAGATGGACGTGCGTGATGGCTTGAAACCCTAATTTTTGGTTTTCATAGCCGCGCGACCATGCTCTTTTTGGGCGGACGAATTTGTTGTAACCAATCATGGTTGGCTTTGACCGATTGATCAAGTGTGTAGGCGGTCACATGGTGATTGTGTCGACATGCTCCGGGCCCTTTGAGTCTACATCTACACCCTCCATCTATACCTGCGAAGATGGATGGTTGAGACCGTTTTGCGGCACATGTAATATGCCGCAAACCCTAATTTAGGGTTTTCCGCCCATAATGCTTGGTATGGACGGTTTCTTGGCAAGCAAAGGCCAATGGTCGACCATGCGGGGTCGGCCGTTTGTATTCCATACCGCTTGGGGGTGATGGAATTGATCCGTGGTCATCCAATCATGCTTGTGGAGTTGGATGACCTGCGATCGAGATCATATACGGCAAGCTAAGGCCGTGGGTATTCCATACCATGCTTAGGGTGATGGAATTGATCTGTGGTCATCCAATCATGCTTGTGGAGTTGGATGATCGATCGAATCATATCAGGAGACCGATACTGATCAAGTCCGGATGCTCAATCGGGCTAGTATAACACACCGAGAGGGCTCGGGCTAGTATAACACACCGAGAATCAGCCTGTACGGGTATTTCGTACATGGTTTCATTATAGTGCTTGGAGGTTCGTGTTACTCTGTATGAGTAACACTCAGTCGTCATGCCACACTGATAATGATTCATTATAGTGCTTGGAGGTTCGTGTTACTCGTAAGAGTAACACTCGATCGTCATGCCACACCGATAATGAGTACAGGAAATACAAGGCTGATATGAAATTCACGAGGAAGGGATTGTTGCTACATGCTCCAACCTCGGAGGAATTTCATGTATTCTGAGAATGGGATTGTTGCTACATGCTCCATTCTTGGTGAATTAAGTGAGGAGTATCCGTCACTTATAAACGGCTTTATCTTTTACAAGATGTCAGCGCATGAATCTAAAGGTTTTTTACAAATTTAACCTTAAACGAAAATCCACCATCAACATTAAGTCCCCTGCCTAGCACATAATGGTTACATTATTGTGTGGTAGGCATGAGATGGTGACATACATACGTGAGAAAGACAGGATAAAAGGAGTTTACCCGGAAGAGTGTTGGTCGACCGCTAGTTTCCCACGCCGTCACGCTTGTATGGAATCCTTTGGTGGGGCCGGTTTCTTTCTTTGGGTATTTGAATCAAAAGAGGAAACCAAATAAGGGAGGAATCCTTCTTCTATTGGGATTCTTCTAATTTTTGTCTATAAAAGAGACAAAACCCTTTTTCCTTTCTCACGAAATTTTTTTTTTTATTCAGCAAGTTCCCGTGTGATCCTGTTGCCGTCGCCAAACGTTGCCGCCGGAGCCGCAGCCAATCGTTGCTGCCGGAGCCGTCGCCGGAAACCGCCGTCCATTGCCGGAGCTGCCGTCCGTCCAAGGTAAGTTTCGGTCTCTCCCCCTTTTTTTTTTTTCGAAGGTCAATCCCTAGTTTGTTAGGTAAACACCTTTTGCAAGACATGTACACGCTTAGTTTTTCCACCACTTGGCTTGAATCCCGTAGACACGATTCCCATGAATAAAGAAAATCGTGTTATGATGCATGCGGATGAATGTGGGCCCGCCGTGTATGCCGGAGCGTGGGTCTTACTCACACATGCTTGACTGAAATTTGCATCGAACTTGAAATTTGTACCAGACTGAAACTTGCACCGGTCTTGAAATCAATGCCAGACTGACTTGAAAGTTATACCGGAGAACTTGAAATCAATACCAGACCGAAACTTGTATGATGTTTGGACCGGCCATTGTGTGAGTTGTGTCTTGCCGTGTGTGACTACACTTCTCATATGCTTTCATACAAGTTCTAACTTCTGTCTTTTATTTCATTGCGGTAGAAAAGAAGTTACGTCGATATGTCGAAGATAATCTTTTGGTGCCAAGTCGGGAAGTGTTGATAGCTTCAAAGATATGCCGAACATCAATGATGAGTTGTTCACCTTGCCTTTTCCAAATATTAGGAAGCATCCTTCTCATAAGATAGTCTTGCTTTAGGTTCGAGAAAATATGGAAGCCGATCCATTCTCCTCTTGACTCGTGATGAGATTTTGTCTCCAGAGAAACGAATATCCACCTTCTCCTATTGACTTCAAGACTTGCCATACTCCACTGGGTTCTTATGAAGGATGGATGAGACGCATGTTGAGTAATAAGGGCATTAAGGACAATTTGACCAAAGCACAAATTCTCGATGCGGTCATGGCGTCTGCTACCCTTGAAATTAGGAAAGATATTGCGGGTTTGATTACCTTCATTTCTCGGTGGCGTATTTCTACTCACACAGCCATATCTAGATGGGGAGAGATGACTATTACTTTGGAGAGTGTGGCTGCATTAATGAATCTGCCTGTTGCCGGAAGTCTTTCTTACGAGCTCTCTGATGCGGAACAAAGTAACTATGATGCTATACTTCAAAAGGTGGAGGGATTCGAGAGTCTGGACAAGGAGGAGAAAAAAGATGCGAGATGCTTTTATACTTGGTGGGTGTCGGAGTGGTCTCCCGTAGACCCAGAGCCGGATCAAGAGCTGGAAAATGAGCTCAGCGTGATTGCTTTCCTATCTTTATGGTTATCCAGAGATGTATTCGATGACGGTTCTGGAAAGAAGACCATTAGAAGTGACCTCGTTAAGATTGCTATAAGGCTGGCGAAGGGTGAAGTTCTTCCTCTAGGCGCATTGTTCCTCGGATCACTGTATTCTCATCTGGACGCTTTAGCAATGGATATGCATGTTTCTAACGGGTACAAGAAGGTGGAGTCGCACGTTCACTTCGCTTTTCTTCAGGCGCTCTTATGGGAACACTTCAGAAGTTATGCTCCTACTCCTGCACCTTCACTCGTTAACTTGTACGGTGGCTCGAGAATACTCCGATGGAATAAGAAGCGTCCTAGAGCCGGTGCGAAACTTGTGGATGTATTTGACAATGTTTCTTAGTAGATTTTCGTCCATGGGGGCCGATTCACCCTTCTATCGTTCGGCCAAAGACCTTTGCCGACGATCCTGGTGTTGTGTTGCACTCGATGTTGAGACCATGAGATCGGGGAAATTATTTACATGCGCAGCTGCATTCCAGGATATGTCCCGTCTCTATTCAACGGAGAATTTTCTGTGACTCCGTACAACATTGACAGGGCTGCTCGCCAAATGGGATTTGATCAGGGTGTCCCATTTATCCGCCCACCAGGGGCTCCGAAAGAATTCCTTCCACAAATTCTTAACGCCAATGTGTTCTTAGACCGGGTGAGCCTTCCCTTCTGGCCTATTGGGAGAAACCCAGTGATAACCGACAAGTATAAGGAATTTTGGAGTAGACAACTGTCGGTTTTCCGGAAATTTTCGGAGAGCGTTGTGACGGATTCCCGTAGCGAACCATCTTCTGATGCCTTGACGAAGCATTTCCGGTTGAAGCTATTTCCAGCCAAGCGGACCAGAGCTGAGAGTTGCAGTCCCCAAGTAGGAGTGAGACTCAAGAGGCAAGTATGCGGTCCGGTAATCCTCAATTCTTCCAATATGCAGGTATTTAAATTTCTTCCCGTCGGTTCTTTCATTTCTCCGGTGTAAATTTTTCTAAAACGATCTTTGCTTGAAATCAGGGAATTTCGAAAGATAATGCCTTCACAAGGTTGGCGCGCATTCAAAACGAGAAGGCTGGCGGTACTGGTCTTCATGCTAAGAAGTCTGGTGGTACGGGTCTTCATGCTGAGAGGTCTGACGGTACTGATCTTCATCTTTGAGAAGTCCGGCGGACTTGACCTTCATGCTTTGAGAAGTCCGGGCGCATCGACCTTCATCCGAGAAACTGGAGAAACCGCTCCCTTTTCCGACAATGACGAGAGATGATGCAAGCTCGGTTGAACAAGGCGCTTCCCTTAATGATCTTGTCGACGGGTCGTGATGGAAATCAGCACCCAGAGTGAAATAGATGCCGGAAGGAATGCAAGAGAGACGGTGCCTGCTGTAGTTGAGACGGCTCCCCTTGGAATCCATCCTGAACAGGTTCCGGACCATATGGCTATTGTGGTGACTTCTTCTGAAAGGCCTCCTGCAACTGACAAGACTCCCGCGGTCGCCGAATTGCCGGTGATGCAGCCCGGGGCTTTGTTCGATCCTCCTTTTACTGTCCCTTATCCAGGTCATGTGTTGGTTGGTGGATTCAGCGTGCCGGTTCAGTTCAGAGAGTTGTATACAGCAATATGGGAGAAGCACGGTCACATTGCTACCACCACGAAACTCAGAAGTCGCCTTGCATTGGTCAACCGCGTCCAAGAAGCTTTAGTTTCTATCCATGGGATGAGCGTCACGACTGGTCGAACAGTTTCTGAGGAGATGATTGAAGACTGGAGGTGCCATCGGGACGTGTTTGCGCAGCATGCCTTCAATGCTCCTTGGTTCTTCAAAGGGTTCTCCGAGATTCAGGAGCTCAGAAACTACATGATGAAGTCCCTTCCGCGGGTGTGTTGCTCGCCAGAAGAAGAGGTTGAGAGGTTGTCTAAAGAACTGGAGTCAAGCAAAGCCGTGCTTCAAAGGATGAAAGTCTCTCTTGCCCGAGAAGGATGAGTTGTTGTGAAGGACTTTCCTCAAGTATTTGTGCTATATACTTGCTTTTCTTTTTGAGTGATAGTGAGGATTTTCTTTCGTAATTTGATTTCTGGTTTTGAGTAGGTAATTGAACTGGTTTATTTTGAGATAGTTTTGTGGATAACCTTTTTGAAATGGATCATGTTAAATGAAATTTGCATCTTGGTCATGAATGATTGCACATATTACATGAAATTGCAAATGTTATGTAAAAGGGAGGTACGAATGGAAACAAACATGGCGTTTGATCGCTGAGCCTCTTTCTCCACGTGCGGGATGCTAAGTCCCCAGTGAATTCTAAACTATCTTTCTTGTAAAGTTATTGAGTAAAACTTACTTGCCTTTTGAAGCCTCACTTATATCAAACCGGAGTAGTCTCTCTAAGAAAATCCTCTGCAAGCTATCTCTCCGAACCGAGCTTCTCCTGAACAATGCGCTTCAAAGCGTTGCATTCATCGGTGGGTGATGAAGGAACCGGTGGTAATGACAGTACCTCGGGTCCATTACTTCTTGACCGATGAGGCGGACGCCATACCGGGGGTAGCTCCACCTCTCCATTTCATACCCACGCCTCCAGTAGCTCCAAAATCTTCTTCATTGGGAAGGGGAAATGTAAGTACCTTGAGTCTAGCTTTTCCTGCGCTAGCGGGCGTTGTAACGTCTCTCCGTGGCTTTGACGTGGAGCAGGAGATGAAGTTGGAAGATTTGCGAGTGCCATCACACCTGCGGATCGTTTGCCTAGGCAGAGGGATGTGGAAGATGCCGCAATGTCACTGCTGAGTGACCGAATTGAACGTTTCCATCCTCTCGTATTGGGCATTTCTGATTGATTTCTCCTTCCTCGGGCATCTCTTCATTTAGTTGAAAGGTTGATGCGGATTGAACAGTCTTAGAGCTTCGGCAAGGGTCTTGAGATATAAATCTTCCAGCAGGGATCCAGGCTCCATTTCCTTATCCGGTAGACGTTGCGGTACTCCGGATAAGTCTTTTCCTCTGTGGGGTTGCCTCGAGTCTTCGTTGTCGGCCGGACCATGTTGTTCGTATCTCCTGAGTCCCCTGTGATCACGCGTTCTTTGCATCTCCACTAGTAAAGGTGTGACTCGACTAAGGATCCAGCATTTCTTGTACTTTGTTTGAGTAGACGCTGCCGACCCTTCGTAATTGTCTTTTGCTATATCATTCAAAAGACGAAACGTCTCGCTCCGCCTTCTCCGGTGATACCGGCTTGATTCGCCAAGACATCCTCCAACATTCAGCTATGCTTCCCATGACATCTCGAACCACCCGCGGACTCGTATGAGGATACATCGTGAGACGAAAACCGAAAACCGAAGAATTGAGAATTCGATTTTTTGTAACCAAGAGATCAATCTCCCACTGTGGTCGCCAATTGTTGATGGGTGAAAACTACTCCTGCAGAATTTGGTAATTTTGGGGTGTGAATGAGGAATGAGTCTAAACTTTCAACAAATGCACTGCGCGGTGAGTGCTTGTAGATTCGAGAGATCAATCTATGCAAGTCCGGCCTAAACCAAGAAATGGCCGTTCCAGACTTGTTTCGGTCACAAAGAAGAAAAATACAAGAATAAAATTCTCATAAGAAGTTTTCTAGACATAAACTCATATGAAGCATTTCAGTTACTTTGAATACTCTTCTGATATTCCCTATAGTCATCAAGATCGTCTTCGATCAGATCAATCTTGGATTCAAGATTATTCATTTTTTCTTCAAGTCTTTTGGAAGAGGATTCAAGTTGCGAAGTGTCGCGAATGTATAAGTATTCATACTCGCGACACTCCTTAACCCTCGCCAGATTTCATATCTTCCTATCGTCATCCGGTCGTCATTCGTTTTAATCTTCTCGCGACTCTCTCGCAATGTTGTTGTCTACTATTCTCGAAGTGCTTGTTGTCGCGATATTCGATCCTACATCTTGCCTCTTCTCATGTCTTCTCTGCGAAGGAGAGAATGTCATGAGAATCAATATTTTGAACTACCGCGACTCCTTATCTATGCTGTTTGGTCCGTATTTTCACACGGACTTTATTACGGATGTCTATTCCTCCATTCTTTTCGACACGTTTCTTTCAACCGTTTATTCTTGACCATTCACGTCCCTTCTCGCATTAAATGCCTTCGTTTTACCCAAGGATTTTTCTCTCTATATATAATTTTCATATCTTTCTCTTTTCCTTTTTCGCTTTCCCTCTCGCAACTTTTCTTTAACTCTTTCCTTCCGCAATTCTCTACATTCACATCGCAAATCTTCAATCTATTCTCTTAATCTTCAATTCTTTATCTATTCCCATACCGATAATGGCTTCACTTAGTCGTATGTACAAACCTCGTTTTATTGAAACTCAAAAGAAATTGCAAGAAAAAGGTTGCACCCTATCTACCATTCCCGATCAAGAATCTTCATCTATACTCACTGCAAAGTTGTTTTTCGATCATCAATGTGATGATCAAAAATTATAGCCTCGCTAGGTCAACTCCTCGCGGGACTTCCTATCCCTTTATATGATCCTGAGATGCCATTTTTCTATGAAATCCTTTCCCATCTGAACTTCTCGTGAGCTGTCTATCAGTTGAGCGGTGACTGCATCCGCCTAATGCTTGAGTTCGCCAACCGTGGTGCTGGCAAAGGATCTTTATACCCTGACAGTGTCAAAGACCCTAAGTTTGCAAACTTAGAAATAGTCCCTGAAAAATACACTGTAGAGAATTTTTTTGAAAACTATGAAGTAATAGGCATGAGAAATAAGAAGTCTCATTTGGGGTGCTCGGTTGAGAAGGAAAGATAATATTCCTGATGATAAATCACTCATGCAAGATATCGACTGGCATTCGGGCAACAATACTACTCCTCGCCACTCCAAAGATGAGAAATGGTGGGATGTACCCTTGTTTTTAAGCGGGCCTTACATAGCATGTTCGCATGTACTTCTGCAAATCTCGCAAACTATCATCCTTGGGAGTTTAAATGGCACGAAACAGGCAAAAGAGGTATGTCTTCAAATTTTGTTTTTGCAATCTCTCTTTCCTCTTGTACTTATTGAGTTTGTAAAATTTCCAGATTGACAAATTGAGGAAAAGCTATAGAATAAATCCATTGCCAAGTACCCTGGCAATACTTCGATCGCTTACGGATGAAGTAAGAAATATCCTTTTTGTTACTTAACAATATTGTTGCCTCTATTTCTTATCTTCATTTGTATGCGAAGGTTGACACCGAGGAAATGGAAGCTGTGAAGATTAAAGGCAAGGGTAAAGCTAATGCTCGCAAGGATAAATCTTCTGCTCCATCATCTAAGAAACGAAAAACTCAATCTTCCTCTCATCTTAGTTCAAGTTCCGAATCTTCCGACGAGGATGATAATGATATAAATTCATCTTTCACAAAAGAGACTCAACCAGCTGATTATCCTATGGAACAACTGTTTAGCATCTTCTCAGATTCTCTTCAAGGAGTAGGAGATGCTCGCCTAACTTCTATATGCGAGACTCTCGCCACCATGTGTAATGCTACATTATTGGATGGCAATGACTCTTTCAAGGGGGTTTCTAGATCTGTATCCCCTAGATTTTTAAATGCACTTAACTCATTGGTATGTATGGATTCATATTTCCCTTCCGATTTCAGTTTTTAACTTATATCTTAACAATCTTTTTATCTTCCTTCGCAGGATGGAAAAACTTCTTTTGTGGTTGCCTCAGATTTTGAAAGGAGGTACAACATTCAATTGAAGAAGAACACTCAACTTTGCACAAAAATCAAAGAATTAGAAGTTGAATCCGCGAGATCTCGCGAAAAAATCCAACAACTGGAGATCGAATCTTCTTCCCAAAAGGACAAAGTTACCACTCTTCAGAACGCTAATCAGCAGCTTTATGGTATAAAATTTTTCTTCCCTTATTACTTTTATTTTATCAGTTGCATGTTGTTACCTGACTTATCACTTTTGCAGATATATATAACCTCTCCGAAGAAGCTATTCTTCTCCATTCATTTCCCGAACCTATGGATAATGACATTCTTCTCGCTCATCTCAACAACTCTTTAAGTAGTTCGTTGAACAAAATTAATTCCCTTTCATTAAATGAACTCCAAACCAAACATCGCCTCTTAGAAATTGAGCACGAGATCTAGTTTAAGTGCAGCCAACCAATTTAAACAAATGTACCTTGAATCTCATAAGGAAACCAAAATTTTAAGGAAGAAAATTAGTGACCATATAGATGACAAAGATCGCATTGCTAACAATGGTGCTCGAGCATTAGCAACATTTCAAAAGTCCCTTCTCGAAGTACAAATTGAGCGAGATGAATTGCTTCACCAGAATTCTTTACTTAATGAGCGAGAGAATCAAATTCGTTCACTACTTATTATAAATAATGATGATGAATTCGCTTGGGCTGCGAAAGTGTTAGATAACGCCGGGGAATAACCTAGGTGTTGATGTTAGTCTTCATGCCGAGCATACTTCCTTGGTTAAAGATATGATATCCGACTGAGAGAAGGTTATTTATTATACCTTCATTGTTTCTTATCTCTCGTAATATTGCTGTCAAGTTGTTAATTTAACATTGCTTATTTTAGAATCCGAAAAGAGATTTCAGGCAAGGATTGGAGAACTTGAATCTGAAAAAGAACAACTCGCAAAGAATCTCTCCCTTCGCGAGAATAGATATTCCAGATTGAAGAAGCAATTTCAAACTACAGTATCGAATTTTAATAATGATGTTGTTCGTTTTCGCAACCAAGCCATGGAATTTGTCTGTAATAATCACAATATCCCTCTTAGTTCATATCCTTTTCTTGATGAAGAAATTCCTGAGAATTTGCCTGTCTCAGACGTTTCTGATAGCGAAGTCAGCTCTGAAGAAAAATCTGGCGACGAGAACGATACAACTGAAGAATCAGATAAGGAAGAAGGATCAAACAAGAAATAATCTCTTTTGTTTCTTTCGCGTCCTGTAACATCTGTACATATGTATTTTCTTTTTCTGTAACTCTTTGTCGTAAACTTGTTAAATAATTAAATATGAATTCCATCTTCATTTCCCTTTCTTTGTATGCATTGATCTATCAATTCTTCCTTGCAAATACAACTGGCGAACATTAAAAATATATAACTCTGTCATATGAAGATGAATAACAATGTTTTATCCTTTCCATTCCCATATTTGCCTCTGTTATTTATCTTCAAATGAAAGATTTTGTTTGAAACTCCATTATTGTTGAAGTTTATTATTGCGACGAGGTCGCAGGTATCTCCATAAATGGAGAAACCTACTTATCTCGCCTTATCATTTTTGGTGGTCTTCTAAGTAAGACCTTCCTAGTTAAAGGTCTTACTCTGCCACCCCTTATTGCGACAAGATCGCAGGACGTCTTTACACTTGCATGTAAAAACCCATTGACCTTGCCTTATCATAGTACAAGTATTTTTGCCTCTGCAAGATGTTTTGCTTGCGACAATATGACAGGTTTAAATTCCCTTGCGAGAATAAACTCCCATGACATTGACGTCTTTGCGACGAAATCGCAGGACGTCTTTACACTTTCATGTAACGACCCATTGATCTCGTCTTACCCTCGCGTTAGTATTATTGCCTCTGCAGGATCATTGCACAAATATGACAAGCCTAAGTTTCCTTGCGAAAACAGAGCCTCATGACATTTGCGTCTTTGGCACTTATCAGCTCCCTAATGGAGGGTGCCGCCCTTATCATCTCCCTGGTTGCCCCTTCAAGGAGGCATACATCGGCCATACAAGGCTAGTTCCTCCCATCCGGTCTTAACAACAACCAGTTGTTTTCAGGATGCAAAAGATGTGGTTCACTCATCCGGACTTCATGCGTATGGTTGGTTTATGATGATTGAAACATCAAACGCTTCAACATCAGGGACTAAAAATCCTGATGGTAGTCACGGTTCTTTTGTTGATATACTCAAAGGAAAGAAAACCCTAGTTCCAACTTCTGTTGATCTTTCCAAGTTACCTAATCCAACTCTAAAAGAGGGTGAACCTGCATTAGAAATCCCTTTGGATTTGTTTCAAGAGGGTTGCATCAGATTTCAACATAGTTTTATTGCTAGGTTGGATTTCACGGGTTTGAAGTTTTCAGAAGTTAAGAAGCAACTTTTAGATCAATGGAAACTTGAACGTATTAAATTTCTTCCAATGGCTAAGGGTTTCTTCATTATTATGCTTTCGTGTGCTAAGGATAAAGAGATGATTCGTACTGGTCCAGCTCCAACTGTTAATAATCACTTGTTAAAGCTAATAGATTGGTATCTGTGTTTCAATCCAAACAAACAACGTTCTTCCCATGCTGCAGTTTGGGTTATGTTTCAGATTTACGGTTGAGCTTTGGACTGAAAAGGCTTTGCTTTCAATTGGTAAGATTCTAGGTACTCCAATTGTGGTGGATGAAAAAACTTTACAGCTTGATTATGGTTTTTATGCTTCAGTTCTTATTGATATTGATTTTTCTAAGCATATTCCGGAGAGAATTCATATAACTTCAGGTGGAAAAGAGTTTTGGCAATATATTGATATTCAAAAGTATCCAAAATTCTGTTCAAAGTGTAATATTATTGGTCATAATGATGCTGAATGCAAGAAGAAGTCGACTAAAAGCGATGTCAACAAAGAGAAGCAACAACAAGTAGTCGCGGAAGAGAAGAATCCTAAGAGAACTTATGATCCAAATGCTGGTAAAAAGTGGCAAATAAAATCTACAAGTGTGTTACCAGGAGTTAGTGTGGGTGTTGATACAAATTTGGAACAAGATTTTGAGAAGCACAAGGCTGCAATTGCCCATGCAGCTCATGCAAATCAGAAATTATAATGTGTGCTTGATTCAAATACTAATGTAGCTACTAATGATAACAGAATTGAGGCTACGAGTTCAAGCTAGCAATGAACAGTTGGAGAATGAGCTTGCTATTTCTTCAAAAGAATTCCGTGAGGCTCAATTGAGGTTGATCCAGGTGCAAAACGCAATTGCAGCTAAGGAGGCTATTGCCGCACGAAAAGAAAACAAGGCTGGTCAGAATATGGAAGCTAAGTCCGTGCAAAATATGGAATCCAAGTCCGTGCAAATTTTGGAAACCAAGGAAAATTCCGTGAGCACTAATTTGGCAAGTAAATCTGAGAACAATACAAGGTCCGTGAGCAATACAAAGTCTAAGTCTGGGCCTAGTATGTCCGTGGACAAGGTAAATATTCCTGAATTGGAAATCAGGTCCGTTACCAAGCAAAACAAGGATTCTAAATCCGTGGCCAAACCAAACTCTACTACTTCAGGTTGGACGGAAGTAAAGGGTAAGAATACTTCTTCTAAATCTTTTGAGGAGGTTTTAACGCCCATGGTGGATGCCTTGACCAGTTCGAAATAGTGATTCACAAAAATTCTTTTGAAACTTTAAGTGCTGAATTGGGTTTTAGAGATGAGGAGGTGCAACTTGAAAATTTAGATGAGGAAAAATTCGAGGTTTCAAGTGTGGAATCTAGTGACTCGAGATGTTAGTATGGGATCCGAAGCTTGGGGCGATGTTGATGCTGACATTTTAGCAAGGAAAAAAGCTAGGAAGGTGGCCAAACAGGCTGCAAAAATCATAGCAAAGCGTTCTTTGCAATCTGATTCAAGTTTGGAACCTTCTCCCAGTAAGTATGAGGACTCTACAAGCCGTGGCACTAACATGGGAATTCAAGCCGGGTTGTTTGATACTGCTTTTGATATGAATAATATTTTGTCTAAGGAAGAATTAGAGGTGGCAAGCAATATTCAGATGGAAGATGTGCGTGCTAATTTTATTAGAAGTCCACTTTTAGACAAGAGTATTTCAAAGAAGTGAAGGAGCAAACGGAAAGAATGAATCCAAAAGAAAAATCCCTAATAAGTTTTCTCCTATTAAGCTTGTCCCCGGGAACTCTGCCACTGATGAAGATGAAGAGTTTTATGTGGATGAAGATGAAGATATCTTGGGTAATTATGCTTTTGATAGGGATATAATGGCTGAAATTTTTTCCAAGAGCAAATCGTATAGAGTTGGTAGTTGGTGAAGTAAATTAAAAGGGGTTGGCTATAGATATAGGTAGCTTCTTTTAGTTTTCTTGTTTGAGGTTATTTTTCTAGTTTTTTCTTAGTAGTTATTATTCCCCTTTGGTTTATGGGGGAAGGAGCTCCATGCTCAATCTTTGTAATTCTTGTAATTACGTTTTTTTGTTATAATAAACTTTTGACTTAACAAAAAAAACTATAGGGTTTATGGTTACAAGGCTGCACCCTAAGTGGAGTTTTCTTCGGGCCGAGTGCAGCATGCGCCAAGACTTGTCAAGAGTGGTAAGGAAGTTCCATGCTCCCCGCACTCTTGACTCAACCGTGTACCTCGGCGCCTTGATCATACGCTGACTCCTTGGAAGAGACCCTCGGTCGCCCAACCAGGGTATAACCTTATATATATAGTTGGGAATCCAAGGTACCTCCTCCGGATAGGCTTTCATGGGCCCCAAATCTACATGACCCAGGTTCCAGGAGCGGTGTAACCTTTTCCCTGAGCCATGTTAAGAGATACCCCCTTATATGACGCACTTTAGGTCTTACATTTGCCTCTTACGAAATATCATTCGTGAACTAGGGTGTACGCCATAAAGGTTCGTCCCATTCATTTACTCATTCATTGTTGTTAAATCATTCAATCATTCATATTTAATTGCTTCTTGATATTTAGATTGCGAAGCCATCGCACAATTCTGTTTCATTTGTTGTATTCTCATTTTTTCTCTCAGATTCTTGTACATTTTTGTTTGCGAGATTCTCGCGCATCATTTTTTCTTTGTCTTGCCGTTGATATGTCTTTTGTCGATTATCTACTTCTTATGCCTTTTGTTCATTGCACTCTTTGCCTCTTCGTCATCCCAATCCTTGATGGACTCCTTTTCATCATAACATTCTCCTGCCTTCATGCATTCACTTGCGACACTTCGCGATGTATCCTCATTTCTTATTTCTATGGTATCCACCATCAACTTCTCTTTTCTCTATTCGTCTTTCATATTCTGTTTCCAACCTTTCCTTTTAGCATTTCTTTCTTCGCAGCTCTCTACATCAACCTCATAACATTTTTGACCCTCCTTCCAATCTCCTTTTATAATTCCAATACCATTTGGATGTGGGAACTTTATACATTGATGGTATGTTGAGGCTACTCCCAAGATTTCATGCAGCCATGGTCGCCCAATCAATGCATTATAAGGAGATTCTACGTCAACCACACGAGAACAAAACATCGGTTGATAATCCTTGTAAAGGAATTCTCATGTGAACCTCTCCTTTAGGCTTGTTCGCTGTGCCATTAAAACCGTATATTTTGTATGTTGAGGGGATCAAATTCTCATCTTCTCCTCCCATAGTCTTATAAGTATGGTAGAAAAGAATATTCACCGAACTTCCAGTATCGATTAGAATTCTATTAATCGCCCAACAATTTTCTGCTTCATCGTCTTCTTCATCAACTGGTTTTGGATTAATATCCAGTTTTACCACCAACGGGCTATCATGTACTTCCCTTCCTTTGGGTATTTCATCTGCAGAGAAAGAAATAATCTGCAGCTGCCACTCTTTCAACTGCGACGTTCTCGCCAGGTTCAGTACTTCTTTATCATCAACATCCCTCGCAAAAACTCTACTGAGCACGTTATCGTGGAAATCTTCAATTGTACGATATGAATGAACGATAGAGTTGCAAAATAGGTTTTTGGCCTTTGTTCCAACCTCTATTACAAATGCTTCTTTTCCTTTTTTTGAAACTGTTCTTTGCATTTCTGATGATGATTGTGTTTGTACTTCCCGTCCTTTCTCTTCATCTTTTAGAAAATGATTCAACTTCCCTTGATCAATCATTCTAAGAATGATTCTCTTTATGTTTCTGCAGTCATTTGTTAGATGTCCATGAAAGCGGTGGTAAGTACAATACTCATGACTTCTGTCACCCGGTGGTGGTTCACTTCCTGCATTCCATGGTGCTGGTATGTCCTCCATTACAAGTATAGCTTCCCAAATTTTTTTCCACACTAGCATTTAGTGGTGGCATTTTGATCTCTTCCCATACTACTCTGCGACTTCTCTGCCCTCCATGATTATTCTGCCTTCGTCCTCCATAAGTTTCTTGCATGTGATCTAATCTTTGAATTTTATTATTATTGCCGCGATTATAGTAGTTCCTCTCTCTCTCAAACTCCTCCTGATCGCGACTCCCCATAGCCATTATTTTCTGCTGTCCATCATCAACTCTCTTTTCTGGTTGCCCTTGCGAAGTGCTCGCCACAGTGTTTAAAAATTTTGGTAATAAACTTGCATTCGCAGCATTCGAATTTGTATTCGCAACTGGGTAAGATTCCATTTCATTTTGTCTTTCTTCTAAGGCAATATATTCTTCCTGGAGTTCTCGCAGTTCAGCCATCGTAATCATATTTTTAATTCTAAAAATCTGAATGTATAATAAACTGGTGGCGAACAGAGCGTTTACAAATGATAAAATGAGATATCTTTCTTCTACCCTTCCAGCCATTTCGCTGCACATTGTTCTCCATCTCATTTTCAAATGCCTCAAACTCTCGCCAACTCTTTGTTTTAATCCGAATACATCTTCAATTCCTGGCCGCGAGGAATTGTTACTTATATACGCTCCCAAGAATGTAGCTTGTAAATGGTTGAATGACGAGATTGTGTTTCTGGGTAAACTTTCAAACCATTTCAGTGCTTCTCCCATTAAACTTGATGCAAAGTATTTGCACAATATGGCATCGTGATTCTCCCACTGCAACATACATCTCATATAAGCTTTGATGTGTTGTATCGCGCAGGTTGTTCCATCAAAAATGTTGGTTAAGGCAGGCAGATTGCATTTAGGAGGTATTCCTCCCATTTGTACTTCTAGTGTGAATGGATTCTTCGCAGCTTTTGCGATGGCTTCATCCAATCGTCTTCTTCCTCCTTCCCTTCTGTTGTTCAATAATTCTCTCATTTCTGCTAGTTCTTTCAAGATTTGTGCATTTGCCTCGAGAATTTGATTCGACCGGGTCTTTTTAACTCGCTTCTCTCTTCTGCGCTCATATACTGTTTTGACTTTCTTGTTCGTTATTTTCTTCTCTCCTTTCCCTGCGACTTTCTTCTTCATCTCTTTCATCAATTCACACACCATTATATCTATTATTCTCTATTCTGGGCTGTCTATCAGCTCTCCTCTGTATCCTCTCGTATTCTTCGTTGATATTTCTATTGACACGATTTTGTTCTCGCCTCCTTTCTCGGTTGTCGTGATTATTCTGCCGGATCGCTTCTTCCAATTCTTGATTTTCCACTTCTGCTCTTACTCTCTCCCTCTCGCGAGCTAAGCGTGCTTGTTCAACATAATGTCTCTCAATGTCATCCTCGATCTCTTTTTGCCTTCTCAATGCTTCTCTCCCGTGTAACATGACTCTTCCTTCAACGGCTGGGTTATTCGGCCCCTGAAATCGCCTATTTCCTTGATTTTCCCCGCTCGCTCATCTTGAAGATTCTCGGGATGAGGAATATATCGATCTTCTGCTTCTTCTCTTCTTTCGTGATGTTCTGAGCTTGGATCTTGTGTTTCTCGTTGGTTTTCTACCTCGATATTTTCTATTGGTAAGACTCTCCTTCTTTCTTCCCTAATTGATCTTGAATTCGATCTCGCAGTGCTTCTTGATCTTCTATTGTGCAATTTCATATTTTCCATCCTTAATTCATGATTTTGTCTTGTCAAATTCGCTCGCTCCTCAGCCTCTAGTCGTCTCTCTTCATGTATTGTCTGTCTCAATGTTTCTAATGCTGCAACATCTTCATTTTCTGGATTCATTTCTCCATTCATTTCTTGATCTCCTTCTCCTTGCCCATTGTTCGCCAATTGCTGCTCTTCTACTCTTTCATCTTCAGAATCCGATCTCCAAGTGTGCACACTTACTCTATCATAATCCACTGTTGCATTTGTTAAAGGTAGAACGTGATTCTCTTCATCATTCCTGATGTTCATCCTTGACGATTCTCCTGTTTCATTTCTCCTTTCTCCAGCCAAGTCTTCCACTTCTTCTCACCGGTTGTGCAAATACATTTCTTCTTCTAGCCATTTCTCTTTTAGTAAACTTTTTTTTTAAGATTATCTCAAATTTCTTTCCTGTTAATTCAAATTCTTCCAAATCTCTATGCCAATCTTTTCTCAGTCCCTGTTTCTAGCGCCAATATGTAGTTGCAGGAAATCCCACAATACACCCCTCACTATAATTCAATTAACTAATCCATTGGAAGATGAATAACTATGAATGTTTATGTATTATTTCCTTGAAATGTCTACACAAATGAATAGAATTACACTTAAGAAATTACAAACACTCTCAAAGTTTCTCTCTCTTACTAACTTGCTTTTCAATTCAAAAAGAATCCTCTTCACAACAGACTCATTCATCCCTTTATATAGGGTAATACATGGTAGATGACAGCTAGGCTGTCCTTTATTTTCGGGAATGCCTTGCGAAGTGTCGCGAATGTATAAGTATTCATACTCGCGACACTCCTTAACCCTCGCAAGATTTCATATCTTCCTATCGTCATCCAGTGCGTCATTCGTTTTAATCTTCTGCGACTCTCTCGCAAATGTTGTTGTCTACTATTCTCGCAAAGTGCTGTTGTCGCGATATTCTGATCCTACAGTTTTCATCTTCAATGTTTTTAGATTTATTTATTTAAATTCTAAGTTATTTGGAAGATGATTTTTGCAGTATTAATCTTTATGGTTATATATATTGCAAATTGTTATGGGATATGTTGTTTACGTCCGTGAACCTTGACTGTCCCATACTTGTTCAAAATTTATCTCTATTGTGTCGATGAAAGTATTGATAAAGAGAGAATGAACTTTGAATACAAAAGTTAAGCCTTTTATGTAATTTTTGATGGAAGAAAGGATGAACTTTAGTTTACAAAGATTAAATCTATTACATGTCAATGTGCAAATAGTGATGAAAAATAGAATAAATCTTGTTTATTCCGCAAATATTGGTCTTTCCCTAATCCACATTTTTATGCATATACTGTGTTGCTCCGTAAGTTCTCTTATGTTGAGCATGGCCTATTGAATGGATCATTTTTTGTGGCTAATTCAATTGTGATTTTTGGATACAAATTCATGTTCTCATGTGATTTGATATGTCCAAAGAAATCCTTCTTTCTCGTAAAAGTAAGGTCGCTCTTGTTGTTCTTTCGGGAATGATATTTTATGGGGGAGAATTCTTTTTGAATTTGTGCTTAATTGCCAAATATTTGTGGGGAATGCGGCTGTGGAATATTGTAGCGTTTATCTTGTATCTTTATAAACTCCTTGATGAATGGTGTTGATGGGTGAAAACTACTCCCGCAGAATTTGTAATTTTGGGGTGTGAATGAGGAATGAGTCTAAACTTTCAACAAATGCACTGAGCGGTGAGTGCTTGTAGATTCGAGAGATCAATCTGTGCAAGTCCGGCCTAAACCAAGAAATGTCCGTTCCAGACTTGTTTCGGTCACAAAGTGAAGGAGATGGGGTTGATCTTAGGGAGGGAAGCGAAGAAGGTGTTGAGATTGTGAAGGTGTTGGCTTGCTTATGACTTGTAACAGAAAGATGAGCAAGCTTACAAGTTGATGCAAGGTGCTCTGGTCTTTGAATACGATGTTGTATTAACACTTGGTTTCTGTCGACTGAACTTGTGTTGTTCTGTTGTCTTGTCTTGTCTTTGAAATAGGGCGGAGAACCTATTTATACAAGTCATTGAGCCTTATTCACGTCTCTCGTGGGAAGTGGAGGTAGTGGAATGATGGAGTAGTGGAGTTGTGTGTCGGTGATACACGACCCGGTCTTGCCCACTTCTCCTGTTCATCTCTAACCGCCCATGACTTCCTAACACGTTCTTGTGATGGCGCGTTGCACGCCGCACGCCGTAAACCGCCAGACCAATACCCCAGTATGTATCCCCCAGTTTGTGACATGATTGATGTCTTGGTTGTCTATCAGCTCTCCTTTGTATTCTTTCATATTCTTCATTGATATTTCCATTGTTGCGATTTTGCTCGCGCCTTCTTTCTCGATTGTCATGATTGTTCTGCCGAATTGCTTCCTCCAATTCCATTTCTACTCTTAACCTTTCCCTTTCGCAAGCTAGACGCGCTTGTTCAATATAATGATTTTCGATGTCATCTTCAATCTCCTTTTGTGAAATTGAATAAAAACTTTTTTTCTCTCTCCTAGAATCTCTCTGGCGATTTTAGGGTTTTACACTTTTTTTTCAAACTTTTTCTCGCTTCATCTTTGAATCATCACTTTGGTGATTCAAGATGGGTGATAGTTCTCAATCTCAACTGAGAACTCTCACGTATCTTCGATCAGGTGAAGGGTAAACAACAACTACCTACAACCACTGTTGATTTAAGTTCTCTACCAAAACCAACAATGAAGGAAGGAAAACCTGCAGTGGTTCTTCCCGAATCTTTTTACTTGGAAGGTTGTGATATTTGGAAGTTCAGCCTTATAGGGAGGCTAGATTTAAAAGGAGTGAACTTTACTGACGTGAAGAATGCCCTAGAGCAGCAATGGCAGCTTGGTCAAGGCGCTGTTCAATTTGTTCCTATGAGCAGAGGTTTTTTCATCATTAAGTTACAGTCTCAGGAGGCCAAAGACAGATTGTTGAACGCTGAGGCTTGGTTTTTGGCCAGCAAAAACTAAACCTAATTGAATGGTTTCCAGGTTTTGACGCAGAAAAACAGAGAAGTTCTCATGCTTCCGTGTGGGTTACTTTTCCGGGTTTACCAGTTGAATTTTGGATTGAAAAAACTCTGCTATCAATGGCTAAATCTTTGGGAACCCCAATTGTTGTAGACAAACGCACACTTGCTCATGAATATGGTCACTTTGCATCTGTACTGGTGGATATTGATTTTGCTGAACCTGCTACGGATTCAATCAATGTTACTGTGGGAGGTTTTGATTTCTGGCAGTCAGTTGAGATCCAAAAGATGCCTAAATATTGTTCCAAATGCAAGATAATTGGTCACAATGATCCGGAATGCAGGAAAAAAACAAAAAATACGAATGTTAACGCTAATGTTGTAATGCAACAAAAGAATGTGGAAACTATCCCTAAGGTCAATGATGTGTTGCGCATTAACAATGAAAGTAAGGATAATAATAGTGGTGAATGGCAGGTCTCCAAACGCAAGAAAAAGGGAAAGAAAGCTCCTACAATCCCTGTTATACATGAAATCGCTGATAATATGGGGGACGAAGTTGTTGATCTGGAGTATACTGCTAAGTTGGTGAAAACTCAGCAGTTGGAGGATGTTATAGCAAGGTCCAAAGCTGAACTTGAAGCTGCCTATGTTGAATTGGCAAGAACTAAACATATGCAGGTCTCAAACTCAGCGTTAGTTATGAATGGAAAAGTGGGTGAAACTATTCCTTCTACTAAGTCGGTATGGTTGCAACTAGGATTCCCAAACTCGTTAGGGCCTCTTGCTCGCTCCTTCGACTCCTCTTTGTGATCAACTTACAGCGGGTGAATACTTGCTTCAGCGTAATAAGTTTGATGCTCTCAATATCCTTGATAGGGCTGAGAGTTCGGCAGATGCAAAATTTAGGGCTGAACAAGAAGCTACGAGGAATCGCATGCTGGCCATGCACAAAGTAGTTAATTCTTCAACGGGTAAATCTCATTCTAAGGAAGATACGTCTGAATCCTTGTCTGCTTCAGAATTAGAAGTTTCAAGCCTTAGAAACCGTGTTGAAAAAGGAAATTCGCCAAGATTAAATACTGGGGCTTCTTCCCAGTTGGTTATTCAATCCTCCAACAATAGTTTTTAATGCGTGTTCTTTATTGGAACATAAATGGCATTGCACGAGCTGAGGCTAGGTGCAAATTACAAGAGTTACTTAAAGATTCCAAGCCAGATATCTTTTGCATTGCAGAGCCTAAGGTACATTGTACTCTTAATTTTTTGCAAGGTTTATATGTGGATGGTTATAAAAAAGAAGTTATTCACAATACTGTTGGTAGGTCGAAAGGAAACATATGGATTTTTTGGTCCAATGATATGGCTACGCCTGTAGTAGTTAATTCTAGTCGACAAGCTATTACTGTTGAAACAGAGGGGGTGCTGGTTTCCTTTGTTCATGCTAGTTGTTTTCAAGTCACTCGAAGAAGGTTATGGCAACAACTCTCTTCAGCTGATATTAATACTCCGTGGTTAGTTATGGGTGATTTTAATTGTGTTCTTCGTAATGAAGAAAAAAAGGGAGGGCGAGAACCTCGCACTTCAGTCATTAATGATTTTAGTGATTGGATGGATACTAATGATCTCTTTGAAGCTGATTTTTTGGGTTCGAAATATACTTGGGCTAATGGGCAATCTGGTGTTCGTAGAATCCTCTGCAAGCTGGATAGGGCGTTGATTAATGAGGCTTGGCTTAATAAATTTGAGAATTGGAGGTGTAAAGCTCTTCCTCGTGAAGTTTCTGACCATTCTACTCTTATTGGCTTTCCTTTTGCTATTTCTAGACCGAAAAGAGCTCCTTTCAGAGTTCAAAAGATGTGGTTTACTCACCCTGATTTCATGCGCATGGTTATTGAAAGTTGGAATGCTCCTGTTTCTGGCTCTCCTGCTTATATTTTTCCTTTCAAACTTAAAAGGTTGAAGGCTGCCATGAAAGAATGGAATCTGCAAGTCTTTGGCAATGTTTATTCTAAACTCAAGCAAGCTAAGTTGACAATGGAGGTTGCTTTGCGTATTTCTGACGAAGATCCTGAAGATGTTACTAAGCTGAATTCTGCCAAAGAAGCTTCAGTTACTCTTCAGGAAATTCGTACTCAACAATCCATTATGTTGAAGCAGAAATCAAGAAATAAATGGCTTACAGACGGTGCTAGTAATACTTCTTTTTTTCATGCCAATATTCGTACTCGCAGGAGCAGTAATCGAATTTCAGAATTGGTAGATGAAAATGGGAATATCCTTACGGATTGTGACCAAATTAGAGATCATGTGGTTTCTTTCTTTGAAGCGAAATTTAATGGTGATGAATCATAACAGTATCTCTTCTGAGGATAGTTAGAGAATGGATGAAATTCCTACTATTGAAGAGATAAAGTCTGCTGTTTTTGATCTTGGAGCTGATAGTGCACCTGGCCCTGATGGTTTCTCTGGGTGTTTCTATAGGCATTGTTGGGATGTGATTCATCTAGACCTTCTCAATGCTATTACTTACTGCTGGCAAGAGAAAACAATCCCTCAAGGTACCAACTCTAGTCTTCTGATCTTATTAGCCAAGGTAAGAGGTGCCAACACTCTTCGTAACTTTCGACCTATTGGTCTTAGTAATTTTTTTCTTTAAAATTTTTACTAAGATATTAGCTACAAGACTCGGGTAGTGTTCTTGATAATCTTGTTTCAGAGGAACAAGTTGCTTTTATGAAGGGGAGAAACATTCATGAAAACATCAGTGTGGCGTCGGAGATGGTAAATGACTTAAAAACTAAGCGCAAAGATGGTAATGTTGGGCTTAAGCTTGACATCACTCAGGCTTTTGATACGGTCAGTTGGACTTTTGTTCTGGAGGTTTTTCGGAGGTATGGTTTTTCTCAGAGTTGGTGTTCTTGGATCCTTTCGATTCTTAGCTCGGCTCGGATTTCTATACTTCTTAATGGCAGTCCCGAAGGTTTCTTCAAGATTACTAGAGGACTAAGACAAGGTGATCCTTTATCTCCCCTTATTTTTGTGTTGATTGAAGACGTGCTTAGTAGAAACCTTACCAAGTTATTTCTTGAAAAGAAGATGACGCCAATGCTTTCAAAAAAAGGTATTTCTCCCACTCACCTTTTCTTTGCTGATGACATAATGATTTTTTGTAAGGGTAACTTGAAGAGTCTGCATAATCTTCTTGATTTACTTGGTAAATATCAAGCGGCCTCCGGGCAATCTGTTTGTCGTCAAAAAAGCAAGGTTTATTATGGAGGTGGTTCTTTGAGTCGCTGTAGAACAATCACTAATTTGCTTGGTATGGAAGTTACTACCTTTCCGGACAGATATTTAGGTGTTCAAATTATGCCAGGTGCTGTGAAATACCGTCACATCAGTAATGTGATTGATAAAATTAAGGGACAACTTGCTGTGTGGGCGGGTAAATTGCTCTCTTTTCAAGATAGAATTGTTCTTATTAATTCGGTGATTGCTAGCTATGCCATCCACAACATGGCTGTTTATAAATGGCCCATGAAGTTCATCCAACAAGCTGAAAGAGTCATTCGCAATTTTCTTTGGTCTGGTGATGCGGAGGTTGCAAGGAAATTTGTTGTGGGGTATCCTAAGGTTTGCTGCCCATTGAGAGAAGGTGGTTTGGGTATCACTAGCATGGTTGTTACAAATAAGGCACTTCTCATGAAACTTTGGTGGAGTATTCGTTCTTCTAACAAGAAATGGGCTCGTTTCTTATGGGCGAAATATACTACTCGACTAAATAGAATTAAGCTTTATGGTGTGAAATCTTCAATTCTTCCGGGCATTAGAGTGGTTCATACCATTGTTGACAGAAATACCAAAGTTCTTCTTGGGGATGGGAGAAGTACATCTTTATATTTTGACATATGGTACGGTAATGAATGCATTGCAGATATAATAGGTGCCAATGGCCTTGATAGTACCGTGATGGTTAGTACTGTTATTGCTAATAACTCTTGGCAGGTACAGGGTGATCACGCTCGCAATCTGATCAGGGCCGGAGTTGATCTTCTCAATCTGCCAATATTGCAAGGTGGAGCTGATGTCAGAGTCTGGATGCCGGATATGCATGGCAACTTCACTGTAAGTTCTGCCAAGCAACTTATCCGCAAAAAATTTCCAGTTGTAGAGGTTTATGGCTTACTGTGGAGGAAGGTCATTCATCCTAAGCTAGCTGCGCAAAACTGGAAGTTAGCAAGAGAGGCCTGTGCTACTTCGGACAAAATAAAGAGCAGATTTAAAGTGGAACTTGCGAACAGATGTTACTTGTGCAAAACTGAGGAAGAATCTTTACATCACATTTTGTGGAATTGTTCTTATGCAACACAAATTTGGGATTGGATTTCAGGTATTTTTAATACTCGCCCTCACTTTGATCTTGTTAATGCATATAAATCAGCTAAGGGGAGAAGCAGAATTATCAAGGATTTGTGGCTTCTTGCTATTATGGTGGTGCGTTCAGAGTTATGGCAGACTAGGAATCTAGGCTACTTTCAAAACAAGTCAGTTCCCATTCATTTTTTCAAGCAGCGGATTTTCCACTTGATTCATGAGTACTCTGTCCGTTTAAAGAGTTATATGTATAATACCTCCTCAGACTTGGAGATTCTGAACTTTTTTCGAGTGAAGCATAGACAAGTGAAGTTAGTCCATCCAGTTGAGTGCTTTTGGTTCCCTCCGGACAGAGATGAGCTGCTATTGTGCTGTGACGGTGCAGCCAAGGGTAATCCTGGAGCTGCGGGTGCGGGAGTTGTTGTTCGTGACCATGATTGCAATTTTGTAGGGGCTATGAGCATTGGCCTAGGTTCAACGAACAACTTTCTGGCGGAATTATATGGAGTGATAGTGGGTCTTGAATGGGCTATGAAGTGGGCAAACAAAAATATTTTGGTTCGATCAGATTCAATTGGAGCTATTTCATCTTTTTCAAGTAATAAAGTTCCCTGGTTTGCAAGGCAAAGGTGGAGAAGAATTCAAGAGCATTATGATTCAATCTGTTTTGTTCATACCTTTCGTGAAGCTAATTTTGCTGCTGATTCCATGGCAAAAAGAGGATGTCTTCTTAGAAATGGAGTAGGATTAAACTATGATGAGAGACCTTATTTTCTAAAGTCTTTAGAATTTCCTCATGTCTCTTATTATAGATTCAATTAGTTTATAAGTTTTTGGGATCTTTTGATCTCTTTTCTTGTAAACTCCTTGTAAATATTTGTTATTCATTAATACAATTTTGGACTTACCAAAAAAAAAAAAAAAAAAAATCAATCTCCTTTTGTTTCCTCTGTGTTTCTCTCCCATGCAATATTCTTCTTCCTTCTTCCTGATTTTCTTCATCAATTAAACCATTCTGCTGCCTATTTCCTTGATTTCCGTTATTTTGGACATTCTGTAAAATCTCAGGACGTGGAATACACACTATTTCCCTTCTTTCGCAACATCCTTCACCGAGATTTGGCCCTCTTTCTAGATTTTCTTCATTAACATTTTCTACAGGTAATATTCTCCTCATATCATCTCTAACCGATCCTGATTTTGATCTGGTATTACTTCTCGACCTCCTATTCTGTAACCTCATATTTTCCATTCTTAACTCATGGTTTTGCCTTGTTAAATTTGCGCATTCTTCCACTTCTAATCGCCTTTCTTCATGTATTGTTTGCCTCAACGTTTCTAATGCTGCGATTTCTTCATTTCTATGAATTGTTTCTCCCATCTCTTCTTGATTTCTTTCCTCTTGTCCATTATTTATCAATTGTTGCACTTCCTCTCTTTCTTCCTCAGAATTTGATCTCCATGTATGCACACTCACTCTATCATAATCTATTACTCTATTCGGTGCTGGTTGAATTGGTGGTTGAATTTGACCTTCTTCTCTATCTCTTGCGTTTATTCTTGATAGTTCACCTACTTCATTTCTCCTTTCTCCAGCTAATCTCCCGCTTCTCCTTACAATTGTTGGTTGTTCTGATGCATTCCTTCTTCTAGCCATTTCTCAATTTTAGTAAATTGTTGAAAATTATTCGAAATTTCTTTCTTGTTACTCCTGATTCTTTCAATTCACAAGGTTGATCTTCTACTCAGTTCCTTGTTTCTAGCGCATATGTAGTTGCAGGAAATCTCACAATACACCCCTCACTAGAATTTACTCAACTAATCCATTTGAAGATGAATAACTATAGATTTAATTGATTATTTTCTAGAAATGTTTTACAAAAGAAGATAAAACAGAGCTAAGAAATTACAATCACTCTCAATTTTCTCTCTCCTAATGACTTGCTTAACAATTCAAAAAGAACTCTCTCTCAACAGACTGACTCAACCCATTATATAGGTAGTACATGGATGGATGACAGCTAAGCTGTCCTTTATTTTCGGGAACAACTCGCCAAGTGGCGCAAGTGTACATATACAAATTCTCGCGACACTCCTAAATCTCGCTAAGTCTTCACATTCTTCTCATGTTCCGCTGTCGTCATTCATTGCGTCATTTATTTTACTTCCAGTAACTCCCTCGCGATATCGTTATTTATTAATCTCGCGAAGTATTGATGTCGCGATATTCGATTGTGTCTACACAAATTTGTTTTTTGCAAGTTTTTATTTAAGAGTTTTATTTATGGGAGGATTCCTTTTACGCGTTTAATTGTTTTACAAGAAACAAAAACTTGGTTTACAAGAAATCCGAAACCCTAAAGGTTCATGGTTCAAGGTTCAGGGTTCACAAGAAACCGAAAATACATATTTTTACCCATGCGATATGCGCATGAATCACGCACCAAGCCTTGTGTCTACACAAATTTGTTTTTTGCAAGTTTTTATTTAAGAGTTTTATTTATGGGAGGATTCCTTTTACGCGTTTAATTATTTTACAAGAAACAAAAACTTGGTTTACAAGAAACCAAACCCTAGAGGTTCAGTGGTTCAGTGGTTCACAAGAAATCCGAAAATACATATTTTTACCCATGCGATATGCGCATGAATCACGCACCAAGCCTTGTGTCTACACAAATTTGTTTTTTGCAAGTTTTTATTTAAGAGTTTTATTTATGGGAGGATTCCTTTTACGCGTTTAATTGTTTTACAAGAAACAAAAACTTGGTTTACAAGAAATCAGAAACCCTAGAGGTTAAGGGTTCACAAGAAATCCGAAAATACATATTTTTACCCATGCGATATGCGCATGAATCACGCACCAAGCCTTGTGTCTACACAAATTTGTTTTTTGCAAGTTTTTATTTAAGAGTTTTATTTATGGGAGGATTCCTTTTACGCGTTTAATTGTTTTACAAGAAACAAAAACTTGGTTTACAAGAAATCCGAAACCCTAGAGGTTCAGTGTTCAAGGTTCACAAGAAATCCGAAAATACATATTTTTACCCATGCGATATGCGCATGAATCACGCACCAAGCCTTGTGTCTACACAAATTTGTTTTTTGCAAGTTTTTATTTAAGAGTTTTATTTATGGGAGGATTCCTTTTACGCGTTTAATTGTTTTACAAGAAACAAAAAACTTGGTTTACAAGAAATCCGAAACCCTAGAGGTTCAGGGTTCAAGGTTCACAAGAAATCCGAAAATACATATTTTTACCCATGCGATATGCGCATGAATCACGCACCAAGCCTTGTGTCTACACAAATTTGTTTTTTGCAAGTTTTTATTTAAGAGTTTTATTTATGGGAGGATTCCTTTTACGCGTTTAATTGTTTTACAAGAAACAAAAACTTGGTTTACAAGAAACCGAAACCCTAGAGGTTCTTGGTTAGTGGTTCACAAGAAATCCGAAAATACATATTTTTACCCATGCGATATGCGCATGAATCACGCACCAAGCCTTGTGTCTACACAAATTTGTTTTTTGCAAGTTTTTATTTAAGAGTTTTATTTATGGGAGGATTCCTTTACGCGTTTAATTGTTTTACAAGAAACAAAAACTTGGTTTACAAGAAACCGAAACCCTAGAGGTTCAGGTTCAGGGTTCACAAGAAATCCGAAAATACATATTTTTACCCATGCGATATGCGCATGAATCACGCACCAAGCCTTGTGTCTACACAAATTTGTTTTTTGCAAGTTTTTATTTAAGAGTTTTATTTATGGGAGGATTCCTTTTACGCGTTTAATTGTTTTACAAGAAACAAAAACTTGGTTTACAAGAAATCCAAACCCTAGAGGTTCAGGGTTCAGTGGTTCACAAGAAATCCAAAATACATATTTTTACCCATGCGATATGCGCATGAATCACGCACCAAGCCTTGTGTCTACACAAATTTGTTTTTTGCAAGTTTTTATTTAAGAGTTTTATTTATGGGAGGATTCCTTTTACGCGTTTAATTGTTTTACAAGAAACAAAAACTTGGTTTACAAGAAATCCGAAACCCTAGAGGTTCAGGGTTCACAAGAAATCCGAAAATACATATTTTTACCCATGCGATATGCGCATGAATCACGCACCAAGCCTTGTGTCTACACAAATTTGTTTTTTGCAAGTTTTTATTTAAGAGTTTTATTTATGGGAGGATTCCTTTTACGCGTTTAATTGTTTTACAAGAAACAAAAACTTGGTTTACAAGAAACCGAAACCCTAGAGGTTCAGTGGTTCAGTGGTTCACAAGAAACCGAAAATACATATTTTTACCCATGCGATATGCGCATGAATCACGCACCAAGCCTTGTGTCTACACAAATTTGTTTTTTGCAAGTTTTTATTTAAGAGTTTTATTTATGGGAGGATTCCTTTTACGCGTTTAATTGTTTTACAAGAAACAAAAAACTTGGTTTACAAGAAATCCGAAACCCTAGAGGTTCAGGGTTCACAAGAAATCCGAAAATACATATTTTTACCCATGCGATATGCGCATGAATCACGCACCAAGCCTTGTGTCTACACAAATTTGTTTTTTGCAAGTTTTTATTTAAGAGTTTTATTTATGGGAGGATTCCTTTTACGCGTTTAATTGTTTTACAAGAAACAAAAAACTTGGTTTACAAGAAATCCGAACCCTAGAGGTTCAGGTTCAGGGTTCACAAGAAATCCGAAAATACATATTTTTACCCATGCGATATGCGCATGAATCACGCACCAAGCCTTGTGTCTACACAAATTTGTTTTTTGCAAGTTTTTATTTAAGAGTTTTATTTATGGGAGGATTCCTTTTACGCGTTTAATTGTTTTACAAGAAACAAAAAACTTGGTTTACAAGAAATCCGAACCCTAGAGGTTCAGGGTTCAGGGTTCATGGTTCACAAGAAATCCGAAAATACATATTTTTACCCATGCGATATGCGCATGAATCACGCACCAAGCCTTGTGTCTACACAAATTTGTTTTTTGCAAGTTTTTATTTAAGAGTTTTATTTATGGGAGGATTCCTTTTACGCGTTTAATTGTTTTACAAGAAACAAAAAACTTGGTTTACAAGAAATCCGAAACCCTAGAGGTTCAGGGTTCTGGGTTCACAAGAAATCCGAAAATACATATTTTTACCCATGCGATATGCGCATGAATCACGCACCAAGCCTTGTGTCTACACAAATTTGTTTTTTTGCAAGTTTTTATTTAAGAGTTTTATTTATGGGAGGATTCCTTTTACGCGTTTAATTGTTTTACAAGAAACAAAAACTTGGTTTACAAGAAATCCAAACCCTAGAGGTTCAGGGTTCACAAGAAATCCGAAAATACATATTTTTACCCATGCGATATGCGCATGAATCACGCACCAAGCCTTGTGTCTACACAAATTTGTTTTTGCAAGTTTTTATTTAAGAGTTTTATTTATGGGAGGATTCCTTTTACGCGTTTAATTGTTTTACAAGAAACAAAAACTTGGTTTACAAGAAACCAAACCCTAGAGGTTCGGGGGGTTCAGGGTTCACAAGAAATCCGAAAATACATATTTTTACCCATGCGATATGCGCATGAATCACGCACCAAGCCTTGTGTCTACACAAATTTGTTTTTTGCAAGTTTTTATTTAAGAGTTTTATTTATGGGAGGATTCCTTTTACGCGTTTAATTGTTTTACAAGAAACAAAAAACTTGGTTTACAAGAAATCTGAAACCCTAGAGGTTCAGGGTTCACAAGAAATCCGAAAATACATATTTTTACCCATGCGATATGCGCATGAATCACGCACCAAGCCTTGTGTCTACACAAATTTGTTTTTTGCAAGTTTTTATTTAAGAGTTTTATTTATGGGAGGATTCCTTTTACGCGTTTAATTGTTTTACAAGAAACAAAAAACTTGGTTTACAAGAAATCTGAAACCCTAGAGGTTCTTGGTTCAGGGTTCACAAGAAATCCGAAAATACATATTTTTACCCATGCGATATGCGCATGAATCACGCACCAAGCCTTGTGTCTACACAAATTTGTTTTTTGCAAGTTTTTATTTAAGAGTTTTATTTATGGGAGGATTCCTTTTACGCGTTTAATTGTTTTACAAGAAACAAAAACTTGGTTTACAAGAAATCCGAAACCCTAGAGGTTCAGGGTTCACAAGAAATCCAAAAATACATATTTTTACCCATGCGATATGCGCATGAATCACGCACCAAGCCTTGTGTCTACACAAATTTGTTTTTTGCAAGTTTTTATTTAAGAGTTTTATTTATGGGAGGATTCCTTTTACGCGTTTAATTGTTTTACAAGAAACAAAAACTTGGTTTACAAGAAATCCGAAACCCTAGAGGTTCAGTGTTCACAAGAAATCCGAAAATACATATTTTTACCCATGCGATATGCGCATGAATCACGCACCAAGCCTTGTGTCTACACAAATTTGTTTTTTGCAAGTTTTTATTTAAGAGTTTTATTTATGGGAGGATTCCTTTTACGCGTTTAATTGTTTTACAAGAAACAAAAACTTGGTTTACAAGAAACGAAACCCTAGAGGTTCAGGGTTCATGGTTCACAAGAAATCCGAAAATACATATTTTTACCCATGCGATATGCGCATGAATCACGCACCAAGCCTTGTGTCTACACAAATTTGTTTTTTGCAAGTTTTTATTTAAGAGTTTTATTTATGGGAGGATTCCTTTTACGCGTTTAATTGTTTTACAAGAAACAAAAACTTGGTTTACAAGAAATCCAAACCCTAGAGGTTCAGGTTCAGGGTTCACAAGAAACCGAAAATACATATTTTTACCCATGCGATATGCGCATGAATCACGCACCAAGCCTTGTGTCTACACAAATTTGTTTTTTGCAAGTTTTTATTTAAGAGTTTTATTTATGGGAGGATTCCTTTTACGCGTTTAATTGTTTTACAAGAAACAAAAACTTGGTTTACAAGAAACCAAACCCTAGAGGTTCAGTGGTTCAGGGTTCACAAGAAATCCAAAATACATATTTTTACCCATGCGATATGCGCATGAATCACGCACCAAGCCTTGTGTCTACACAAATTTGTTTTTTGCAAGTTTTTATTTAAGAGTTTTATTTATGGGAGGATTCCTTTTACGCGTTTAATTGTTTTACAAGAAACAAAAACTTGGTTTACAAGAAATCCAAACCCTAGAGGTTCAGTGGTTCAGCCTTGGTTCACAAGAAATCCGAAAATACATATTTTTACCCATGCGATATGCGCATGAATCACGCACCAAGCCTTGTGTCTACACAAATTTGTTTTTTGCAAGTTTTTATTTAAGAGTTTTATTTATGGGAGGATTCCTTTTACGCGTTTAATTGTTTTACAAGAAACAAAAACTTGGTTTACAAGAAATCCGAAACCCTAGAGGTTCAGGTTCAGGGTTCACAAGAAATCCGAAAATACATATTTTTACCCATGCGATATGCGCATGAATCACGCACCAAGCCTTGTGTCTACACAAATTTGTTTTTTGCAAGTTTTTATTTAAGAGTTTTATTTATGGGAGGATTCCTTTTACGCGTTTAATTGTTTTAAAAGAAACAAAAAACTTGGTTTACAAGAAACCAAACCCTAGAGGTTCAGGGGTTCAGGGTTCACAAGAAATCCAAAATACATATTTTTACCCATGCGATATGCGCATGAATCACGCACCAAGCCTTGTGTCTACACAAATTTGTTTTTTGCAAGTTTTTATTTAAGAGTTTTATTTATGGGAGGATTCCTTTTACGCGTTTAATTGTTTTACAAGAAACAAAAAACTTGGTTTACAAGAAATCCGAAACCCTAGAGGTTAAGGGTTCACAAGAAATCCGAAAATACATATTTTTACCCATGCGATATGCGCATGAATCACGCACCAAGCCTTGTGTCTACACAAATTTGTTTTTTGCAAGTTTTTATTTAAGAGTTTTATTTATGGGAGGATTCCTTTTACGCGTTTAATTGTTTTACAAGAAACAAAAACTTGGTTTACAAGAAATCCGAAACCCTAGAGGTTCAGGGTTCAAGGTTCACAAGAAATCCGAAAATACATATTTTTACCCATGCGATATGCGCATGAATCACGCACCAAGCCTTGTGTCTACACAAATTTGTTTTTTGCAAGTTTTTATTTAAGAGTTTTATTTATGGGAGGATTCCTTTTACGCGTTTAATTGTTTTACAAGAAACAAAAAACTTGGTTTACAAGAAATCCGAAACCCTAGAGGTTCAGGGTTCAAGGTTCACAAGAAATCCGAAAATACATATTTTTACCCATGCGATATGCGCATGAATCACGCACCAAGCCTTGTGTCTACACAAATTTGTTTTTTGCAAGTTTTTATTTAAGAGTTTTATTTATGGGAGGATTCCTTTTACGCGTTTAATTGTTTTACAAGAAACAAAAACTTGGTTTACAAGAAATCCGAAACCCTAGAGGTTCATGGTTCACAAGAAATCCGAAAATACATATTTTTACCCATGCGATATGCGCATGAATCACGCACCAAGCCTTGTGTCTACACAAATTTGTTTTTTGCAAGTTTTTATTTAAGAGTTTTATTTATGGGAGGATTCCTTTTACGCGTTTAATTGTTTTACAAGAAACAAAAACTTGGTTTACAAGAAACCAAACCCTAGAGGTTCAGGGTTCAGTGGTTCACAAGAAATCCAAAAATACATATTTTTACCCATGCGATATGCGCATGAATCACGCACCAAGCCTTGTGTCTACACAAATTTGTTTTTTGCAAGTTTTTATTTAAGAGTTTTATTTATGGGAGGATTCCTTTTACGCGTTTAATTGTTTTACAAGAAACAAAAACTTGGTTTACAAGAAATCCGAAACCCTAGAGGTTCAGGGTTCACAAGAAATCCGAAAATACATATTTTTACCCATGCGATATGCGCATGAATCACGCACCAAGCCTTGTGTCTACACAAATTTGTTTTTTGCAAGTTTTTATTTAAGAGTTTTATTTATGGGAGGATTCCTTTTACGCGTTTAATTGTTTTACAAGAAACAAAAACTTGGTTTACAAGAAATCCGAAACCCTAGAGGTTCAGGGTTCAGGGTTCACAAGAAATCCGAAAATACATATTTTTACCCATGCGATATGCGCATGAATCACGCACCAAGCCTTGTGTCTACACAAATTTGTTTTTTGCAAGTTTTTATTTAAGAGTTTTATTTATGGGAGGATTCCTTTTACGCGTTTAATTGTTTTACAAGAAACAAAAACTTGGTTTACAAGAAACCAAACCCTAGAGGAGGTTTCTGGTTCACAAGAAATCCGAAAATACATATTTTTACCCATGCGATATGCGCATGAATCACGCACCAAGCCTTGTGTCTACACAAATTTGTTTTTTGCAAGTTTTTATTTAAGAGTTTTATTTATGGGAGGATTCCTTTTACGCGTTTAATTGTTTTACAAGAAACAAAAACTTGGTTTACAAGAAATCCGAAACCCTAGAGGTTCAGGTTCAGGGTTCACAAGAAACCGAAAATACATATTTTTACCCATGCGATATGCGCATGAATCACGCACCAAGCCTTGTGTCTACACAAATTTGTTTTTTGCAAGTTTTTATTTAAGAGTTTTATTTATGGGAGGATTCCTTTTACGCGTTTAATTGTTTTACAAGAAACAAAAAACTTGGTTTACAAGAAATCCGAAACCCTAGAGGTTCAGGGTTCAGGGTTCACAAGAAATCCATGAATCACGCACCAAGCCTTGTGTCTACACAAATTTGTTTTTTGCAAGTTTTTATTTAAGAGTTTTATTTATGGGAGGATTCCTTTTACGCGTTTAATTGTTTTACAAGAAACAAAAAACTTGGTTTACAAGAAATCCAAACCCTAGAGGTTCGGGGTTGGTGGTTCACAAGAAATCCGAAAATACATATTTTTACCCATGCGATATGCGCATGAATCACGCACCAAGCCTTGTGTCTACACAAATTTGTTTTTTGCAAGTTTTTATTTAAGAGTTTTATTTATGGGAGGATTCCTTTTACGCGTTTAATTGTTTTACAGGAAACAAAAACTTGGTTTACAAGAAATCCGAAACCCTAGAGGAGGTTCAGTGGTTCACAAGAAATCCGAAAATACATATTTTTACCCATGCGATATGCGCATGAATCACGCACCAAGCCTTGTGTCTACACAAATTTGTTTTTTGCAAGTTTTTATTTAAGAGTTTTATTTATGGGAGGATTCCTTTTACGCGTTTAATTGTTTTACAAGAAACAAAAAACTTGGTTTACAAGAAATCCGAAACCCTGGAGGTTCAGGGTTCACAAGAAATCCGAAAATACATATTTTTACCCATGCGATATGCGCATGAATCACGCACCAAGCCTTGTGTCTACACAAATTTGTTTTTTGCAAGTTTTTATTTAAGAGTTTTATTTATGGGAGGATTCCTTTTACGCGTTTAATTGTTTTACAAGAAACAAAAACATGGTTTACAAGAAAAACCGAAACCCTAGAGGTTCAGTGGTTCAGGGTTCACAAGAAATCCGAAAATACATATTTTTACCCATGCGATATGCGCATGAATCACGCACCAAGCCTTGTGTCTACACAAATTTGTTTTTTGCAAGTTTTTATTTAAGAGTTTTATTTATGGGAGGATTCCTTTTACGCGTTTAATTGTTTTACAAGAAACAAAAACTTGGTTTACAAGAAATCCAAACCCTAGAGGAGGTTCGGGTTCACAAGAAATCCGAAAATACATATTTTTACCCATGCGATATGCGCATGAATCACGCACCAAGCCTTGTGTCTACACAAATTTGTTTTTTGCAAGTTTTTATTTAAGAGTTTTATTTATGGGAGGATTCCTTTTACGCGTTTAATTGTTTTACAAGAAACAAAAAACTTGGTTTACAAGAAACCAAACCCTAGAGGAGGTTCAGTGGTTCACAAGAAATCCGAAAATACATATTTTTACCCATGCGATATGCGCATGAATCACGCACCAAGCCTTGTGTCTACACAAATTTGTTTTTTGCAAGTTTTTATTTAAGAGTTTTATTTATGGGAGGATTCCTTTTACGCGTTTAATTGTTTTACAAGAAACAAAAACTTGGTTTACAAGAAATCCGAAACACTAGAGGTTCAGTGGTTCGGGGTTCACAAGAAATCCGAAAATACATATTTTTACCCATGCGATATGCGCATGAATCACGCACCAAGCCTTGTGTCTACACAAATTTGTTTTTTGCAAGTTTTTATTTAAGAGTTTTATTTATGGGAGGATTCCTTTTACGCGTTTAATTGTTTTACAAGAAACAAAAACTTGGTTTACAAGAAATCCAAAACCCTAGAGGTTCATGGTTCAGGGTTCACAAGAAACCGAAAATACATATTTTTACCCATGCGATATGCGCATGAATCACGCACCAAGCCTTGTGTCTACACAAATTTGTTTTTTGCAAGTTTTTATTTAAGAGTTTTATTTATGGGAGGATTCTTTTACGCGTTTAATTGTTTTACAAGAAACAAAAACTTGGTTTACAAGAAACCGAAACCCTAGAGGTTTCCGAAAATACATATTTTTGGTTCAGTGGTTCACAAGAAATCCGAAAATACATATTTTTACCCATGCGATATGCGCATGAATCACGCACCAAGCCTTGTGTCTACACAAATTTGTTTTTTGCAAGTTTTTATTTAAGAGTTTTATTTATGGGAGGATTCCTTTTACGCGTTTAATTGTTTTACAAGAAACAAAAACTTGGTTTACAAGAAACCAAACCCTAGAGGTTCTGTGGTTCGTGGTTCACAAGAAATCCGAAAATACATATTTTTACCCATGCGATATGCGCATGAATCACGCACCAAGCCTTGTGTCTACACAAATTTGTTTTTTGCAAGTTTTTATTTAAGAGTTTTATTTATGGGAGGATTCCTTTTACGCGTTTAATTGTTTTACAAGAAACAAAAACTTGGTTTACAAGAAATCCGAAACCCTAGAGGTTCATGGTTCACAAGAAATCCGAAAATACATATTTTTACCCATGCGATATGCGCATGAATCACGCACCAAGCCTTGTGTCTACACAAATTTGTTTTTTGCAAGTTTTTATTTAAGAGTTTTATTTATGGGAGGATTCCTTTTACGCGTTTAATTGTTTTACAAGAAACAAAAACTTGGTTTACAAGAAACCAAACCCTAGAGGTTCAGTGGTTGTGGTTCACAAGAAACCGAAAATACATATTTTTACCCATGCGATATGCGCATGAATCACGCACCAAGCCTTGTGTCTACACAAATTTGTTTTTTGCAAGTTTTTATTTAAGAGTTTTATTTATGGGAGGATTCCTTTTACGCGTTTAATTGTTTTACAAGAAACAAAAACTTGGTTTACAAGAAACCAAGAAAACCCTAGAGGTTCAGTGGTTCACAAGAAATCCGAAAATACATATTTTTACCCATGCGATATGCGCATGAATCACGCACCAAGCCTTGTGTCTACACAAATTTGTTTTTTGCAAGTTTTTATTTAAGAGTTTTATTTATGGGAGGATTCCTTTTACGCGTTTAATTGTTTTACAAGAAACAAAAAACTTGGTTTACAAGAAATCCGAAACCCTAGAGGTTCAGGGTTCACAAGAAATCCGAAAATACATATTTTTACCCATGCGATATGCGCATGAATCACGCACCAAGCCTTGTGTCTACACAAATTTGTTTTTTGCAAGTTTTTATTTAAGAGTTTTATTTATGGGAGGATTCCTTTTTACGCGTTTAATTGTTTTACAAGAAACAAAAACTTGGTTTACAAGAAATCCAAACCCTAGAGGTTAGTGGTTCAGGGTTCACAAGAAATCCGAAAATACATATTTTTACCCATGCGATATGCGCATGAATCACGCACCAAGCCTTGTGTCTACACAAATTTGTTTTTTGCAAGTTTTTATTTAAGAGAGAGAATGTCCGTTTTTTACGCGTTTAATTGTTTTTGGCGATTTTGGTTTACAAAACCAAATTTTTTTCACGTTTAGGTTTGACTTTTTTTTCACGTTTTGATTATCAAAATCAATTCTTTGATTTTACGATGATTCCTTCTTTAAACGATCCTAGTAGGACTAAAAATCAGAGGTAGTAAAAAAAGTTCTTTTGTTGAAATAGTTAAAGGAAAGAAACCCTAAACCCAACTTCAGTTGATATTTCATTTACCAAACCCAACTCTAAAAGAGGGTGAAGCCAGCTTTGTCATTCCTAATGATTTGTTTCAAGAAGGTTGTAAATCAGATTTCAACATAGTTTTATAGCTAGGCTGGATTCACGGGGTTTAAAGTTTATGGAAGTTAAGAAAAACTTTTGAAAATCAATGGAAACTTGAATAGGTGTAAGTTTATTCCAATGAGCTAAGGGTTTCTTTGTTATTATGTTATCGTGTGATAAGGATAAAGGAGAAGATACGTGCTGAAAGTGGTTTGTCAATCAACAAAATCTGAGGTTGATTGATTGGTATCCGTGTTTTAATCCGATAAACAAAGAACGTCCCTTCCCATGCTGTTTGGGTTACGTTTCTTGGTCTACCTATTGAACTATGGACGGAGAGATCACTTTGCTTTCAATTGGGAAAATCTTTGGAACTCCAATTGTGGTGGATCAAAGAACTCTAAATCTTGAATATGGTTTTTATGCTGTTTTATTGATATTGATTTTGCTAAGCATATTCCTGAGAGAATTCTATAACTTCAGGAGGAAAAAGTTTTGGCAAAATATTGATATTCAAAAGTATCCAAAATTCTGTTCAAGCTTGCAATATTATTGGTCATAATGGATGGTGAATGCAAGAAGAAGTCGACTAAATCTGATGTTAACAAAGAGAAACAACAACAAATAGTCGCTGGTGAGAAGAATTCCAAGGGAACTTAATGATCCAAACGCTGGTAAAAATGGCAAGTAAAACCTACAAGTGTGATGCCAATAGTTAGTGTGGGTTTGATACAAATTTGGAACAAGATTTTGAGAAGCACAAGGCTGAAATTTCCCATGCAGATCATGCAAATCAGGAAATATAGGAATTGCTTCGTGATTCAAATAATATTTGAAGTTGGTATTGTAGAACAATGGAAGAAAGAGAATGAGTTAACTATTGAATTAGAATTTAAAGAAGCTCAATTGAAGATGGTTAAGTGCAAAACGCAATTGCAGCTAATGAAACTCTTTGTTGCACGTAAAGAAACCAGTGGCTATTTCTCAAATAAAGGAAAGTTAAGCTATTGATGCAAAATAAGGAAACCAAGTCCTGCAAATTTTGAAACCAAGTATAACCGTGAGACAAGGTAAATATTTCTGATTTGAGAAATCAAGTCCTTTGAGCAATACAAAGTTTGGGATTACGTGAATAAGCCAAACTCTCTTTGGAATGAAGGTTTGGAAGGGACAACAAGGATTAAGGAAGCAAAATGACACTACATCAGGTTGGACGGAAGTAAAGAGTAAGAATATATCCAATTCTTTTGAGGAGGTTTTAACCCCAATGGTGGATGCTTTGACCAGTTCAGAAATAGTGATTCACAAAAATTCTTTTGAAACTTTAAGTTCTGAATTGGGTTTTAGAGATGAAGAGGTGCAACTTGAAAATTTAGATGAGGAAAAATTAGAGGTTTCAAGTGTGGGATCTAGTGACTCAGATGTTAGTATGGGATCTAAAGCTTGGGGCGATGTTGATGATGACATTTTAGCAAGGAAAAAAGCTAGGAGGGTGGCCAAACAGCTGCTAAAATCATAGCAAAGCGTTCTTTGCAATCTGACTCAAGTTTGGAACCTTCTCCCAGTAAGTATGAAGACTCTACAAGCCGTGGCACTAACATGGGAATTCAAGCCGGGTTGTTTGATACTGATTTTGATATGAATAATATTTTGTCTAAGGAAGAATTAGAGGTGGCAAGCAATATTCAACTTGAAGAAGTGCGTGCTAAGTTCATTAGAAGTCCAGCTTTTAGACAAGATTATTTCAAAGAAATGGAGGAGCAAACGGAAAGAATGAATCCAAAGAAAAATCCCTAATAAGTTTTCTCCTATTAAGCTTGTTCGGGAACTCGCCACCGATGAAGATGAAGAATTTTATGTGGATGAAGATGAAGATATCTTGGGTTATTATGCTTTTGATAGGGATATAATGGCCGAAATTTTTCCAAGAGCAAATCGTATAGAGTTGGTAGCGGTAGAAGTAAATTAAAAGGAGTTGGCTATAGATATAGGTAGCTTCTTTTAATTTTCTTGTTTGAGGTTATTTTTCAAGTTATTTCTTAGAAGTTATTATTCCCCTTTGGTTTATGGGGGAAGGGAGCTCCATGCTCATTCTTTGTAATTCTTGTAATTACGTTTTTTGTTATAATAAACTTTTGACTTAACAAAAAAAAAAAAACGCACCAAGCCTTGTGTCTACACAAATTTTTTTTTTGCAAGTTTTTATTTAAGAGTTTTATTTATGGGAGGATTCCTTTTACGCGTTTAATTGTTTTACAAGAAACAAAAAACTTAGTTTAAAAGAAATCCGAAACCCTAGAGGTTCAAGGTTCACAAGAAATCCGAAAATACATATTTTTACCCATGCGATATGCGCATGAATCACGCACCAAGCCTTGTGTCTACACAAATTTGTTTTTTGCAAGTTTTTATTTAAGAGTTTTATTTATGGGAGGATTCCTTTTACGCGTTTAATTGTTTTACAAGAAACAAAAAACTTGGTTTACAAGAAACCGAAACCCTAGAGGTTCAGGGTTCACAAGAAATCCGAAAATACATATTTTTACCCATGCGATATGAGCATGAATCACGCACCAAGCCTTGTGTCTACACAAATTTGTTTTTTGCAAGTTTTTATTTAAGAGTTTTATTTATGGGAGGATTCCTTTTACGCGTTTAATTGTTTTACAAGAAACAAAAACTTGGTTTACAAGAAACCGAAACCCTAGAGGTTCGAGTTCTGGGTTGGTTCACAAGAAATCCGAAAATACATATTTTTACCCATGCGATATGCGCATGAATCACGCACCAAGCCTTGTGTCTACACAAATTTGTTTTTTGCAAGTTTTTATTTAAGAGTTTTATTTATGGGAGGATTCCTTTTACGGGTTTAATTGTTTTACAAGAAACAAAAAACTTGGTTTACAAGAAATCCGAAACCCTAGAGGTTCAGGGTTCAGGGTTCACAAGAAATCCAAAAATAAGGGTTTACGAATGTTTAGGTGATCCGGGAATGTTTAGGTGAAAGGAATAATAAGGGTTTGAAACCTAATCCTACTTTGCTTAATGGAGAACCATCTTTGGTGATCCGTGCTGAATTTTACGGGGGAAGGATGCAAGCCTTTTTGAGTTTAGTTTTATTGCTAGATTAAACTTCACGGGGTTGAAGTTTGTGGAGGTCAAAAATAGCCTAGTGACTCAATGGCAGTTAAACCCTAATTCGGTGAGGTTTATGTCGATGAGTAAAGGTTTCTTTGTAGTTATGTTACGTGATGAACAAACCAAAGCTAGAATCCGTAACAGGAAGTGGTATGTAAACCAACAGGAGTTGAGATTGATGGATTGGTATCCTGGTTTTGATCCTGAAAGCGATTGAATACATCCCATTACTGTATGGGTGCACTTTCCAGGGCTTCATGCGGAACTATGGATGGAAAAACTCTTCTGTCGATTGGAAAGGGCATGGAGGTAATCCAATTGTTGTAGACCAACGAACCCTTAATCTGGAGTTTGGAGGTTTTGCCGATTCTTGTAGATGTGATTTCGCCAGCACATTCCTAGCAGGATACTTAACTTCGCTCGGTGGACGTACTTTGGCAAACTGTGGAATTCAAAACACCCAAAATTCTGCGCTCGCATTGCAATATTATGGCCATACTGATAAGGGGAGTGTAGAAGAAAGCCTAAAGATGATGATACAGTCAAGGAGAATGAAGTGCAAACCGGCCAATCGGGATTGGCGGGCAGTGGAAGAAAAGATCTCGCAATCGTAGGGAAGAATAATGGTCGAAGGCACTAGTGGTGTTGGACAAGAATGTTGAGGACCGGAGACAATGTTATTGTGCTGTAATGTTAGGGGAGAACGCTGTTGGTGTGGAGGAAACCAACCATCTTGAAGTTGAATTGTTTGCTTCCCGAAGCTCAACCGTGCGTCACCGAGGTTTTTGAGACGCTTAAAAGGCTGCATCGAAACGAGCATTAGCTAACAAAGTTGTCGGTAGAGGAAACCGCAATTGCAGTTTGGAGTCGAAAGAGTGATGAATTGGCAAGAACTAATCACTCCAGTCTTCGATAAGAACATACTAGTTCTTCCTCTCGCTCCCTTGGATGAAACACGATTCAATGACAATGTGGTTGACGGATTATGGATACTAATATTTGCAATCTAAAAGAATCTGAAACTAATTTGTTATCTCACCGAATAAATTTGATGTTTTGAATTCGAGTTGGGGCTTGACAACTTAGAGCAAAGAACCAAACCAGGAGGTGGAGGGTTCGGATGAGGAGCTCACGCCAGAGAAAGCTTCTTCAGGAGTCAAGGGTGCGAAATGGTCAGAGATTCCAATGGAGAATGGTGCTCCAAAACATGTAAGAAAGCCACGGTCAGATTCGAACGTCAAGTTTGCAACTAAGTGCGTCTGAGTGATTCTCGGCAAGCAAAACTTCAGAATCCAAGGATGATTCGGACATCAGTTAATGATTTAGGAATTCGTGTGAGCAAAGGTATCTCGCCGATTATTACTAAAGGGTTCGACCACGAATCCAAGGATAATTAGTAAACCAAAAAGAATGTTTCCTAATGCGAGTCCTCTATTGGAATGTCAATGGGGTGTCGAAGGTGGAGGCGGTGGGTGAAATTACGTGATTTAGTTAGGGATTTGAGCCGGCTTTAATTTATATTAAACTCTATGATGCAAAAATATCACAATGACATAAACCTAATCCTTTATTCATTCAATTTTTGCTGGCTACATTGATTGGAAACATAAAACCTAATCCTTACGACGGAAAACGAATGCACTTAGCATGTGCATCAAGCTCAACCCCTTAGCACCCTAGTGGACGAGTTATAGTCTCGTGAGGGTTTCAGCAGAGGTCTACCCACAAAACCTATACAAAAACTTGTGCCATCAATCTGGGTCCGAGGACGATACACCCTCCATCCTCTCCTGGGCATACTCCTGGATTTTGGATTCCATGACCGATAGCTTGCATCGAATGCGAACAAGCCCCTTTTCCTCCAAGTAGCGCGCTTTGGCGACTTCATGCTACAAAAACATTCCACAAACTTACTTTGTTAGTGGTGTTTAGTAGGAAGATCAAACAACATTGATCACGTAAAATAAACCACAAAAAAACTTACAAATTGTTCAATGGACAAGTTAAAGTGGGAGCGTTGAAAATTGGTTTTGGATAGCTAAATAAGCAAGTATCGCATTTTCAATGACTATGTGCCTATCGTGCACTTGTTGAACACTTCTTGAGTTAGGATTCCCACACTCTTGGCTAAAAGTGTTGTGAACCCTAGCCCAAAAGGTTGTGGAATCCACCCTTACGGAGGACTGCCTCGAATTCTAGTCTCGCATACCAAGCTTTGGTGATTGCCAAATCTTCATTAGAATCAAATGAAGCCATTTCTTGTGTGTAGAGAGCTATTGGGTGAGTTAGATGGAGTGTGTGATGATATGAGCTTTGGAGAGTATATGCAAATATTTGTGTGTTGTTTTGTGGAGATATGTAGTGCATTTATAGGATGGTGCCCAAATTTGGCCGTTATAGTGTCCAAGTACAAGTGAATCAATGCAATTGTACTTGCAAAAATTTGAATTTTGAACCCGCCGGGCGGGGTCGTAAATTTGCTACAATGCCGGGGTCTCAAAGCAGTCGAAAATGTATGGGTTCATTAGCTTACCGGCCAAAATACCGTCGGCATTTTTTTGTTTTGTTTCCCTTCGACCTTACATGATTTTAGGCATCGGAAGAATGGTTTTTTTCAAGATATGGCCGGCAGGGTCTCTATTTTCGTACCCTTCCGGCTACAAAAACGCCGGATTAGTAGGAATCGTATTACCTTGCCGGCCCCGGTAACTAAACAATTTTTTGTTGACAGGGCCGGCAGTCTGACATTTCACAACATTGTGGCCTGGGACAGCCGACATGGTAGCTTCGAAAAAGCATGCTAGGCAAATGTATTGGCACTTTATATAGCTAAACAAACCATTCATTCAACAACTAGAAATCCAACATTTTTGTCCAAAATACGAAAACATGTCCCATAAACCAGTAAAAAAACCTGGTAAAAACATTTGTCCACACCATTAACTTAAACATTTGTCCACCTACAACATAAAGAAATGAACTAGGAAAGCATTCATTGGCCACGACCACGACCACGGCCCCATTTTGGAACACTACCTTCACCACCACGACCACTGCTGCTACCTTGACACCGGGACCACTGCTTGCTACCTTCACCACCACGAGCACTACGAGTCCTCTTTTATCAGCCTTTATCTTGGCTTGTGCATCCTTAATAGCTTTTTCTTCGCCTTTACTTGACTGAAGTTGCTTGAACAATAGTCGGGCATCCTCATTGTCAACATTGCAAGCATAGTCAATGTGCTTGCTTTGCACGAGGTTCTCCTCTGTCTTTGCGCAACAAAACACCCTCACAAAGGTCTTCAATCGATCCTTCTATATTCAATTAAACAACAAACAATTAATAGAATGATTCGGTAATGCAATCAATCTTAAAATAGTAAGAGAAACTCTAAAATACTTACAAATATCTTAAGCAATGTTGTTGGGTCTTTCGATTCGATCTTCTTCTTACGAGCCGGTTCTTCGATAGTCATTGGCCTAATCACGGTAGGACCGAGCCCAACCCAAGTACCACGCCATGTATTTCTCGGTAGCTTCATGGCCAGGTGGTCACCTCGTCCAAAAGACTCACATCGATGTTACGGCCCGGTCTATCGTCCCAATGTTCTTGAGTTGGCGTCGGATCGTAAGAGACGTTAATAGTTTTTGGAAGGTTGTGCGGTCATCCCGGTTCCACGATAAGAACGGCTTTTCTTCATCGAAATGAGGTTCTTCTTGGACGTAACCCAATTGTCGCATTACCCGATGTGGATCGTACATTGAAAATCCTTCAAACACAGTCATCAAGGTCCATAGTATAATGCAACAACTTCATTTCTCCTTGGGATTAAACCTTGATTTCTATCCTCTCGATACGGATCAAATATCACCTCTTCATGATCAATCTGTCGATAGCGTCTCCGGAGTTGCATAAGATTTACAAGGCATTTCCTTATCTTGAGTACCCTTAAAACTCGTACTTTGCCTCTTGGCAAATGAACCGAGAACACTGTTATCCACTTTGACGTAAGAGTTGTCTTTGAACAAAGAAGGGAAGTGATCATATATCCAAACCTATGCAAAGAAAAAAGTTTAGTAAGAACCTTATCTTACGAATTTTGCGAATATAAATGTTCTAGACAATAAAATTACCTCAAGAGACATGTGTTTCCGTTAACTTCTGCTTAGTGAGTGCCCAGAACATTTTGTCAACTCATTGTTCAAGAAGGCGACCACCGCAGCATTCTAAGAATACCACGCATCTCATGTAAGGGATCCAATAGTTGCAAGTAATCGGGCCTCGACTTGGTTTCCGAATCGTCGTAAGACATTTTCCTGTGGTGTATAAAGCAATAAGCGCCAGAGCATTGATTCGCACAGGTGCACCATTCCCTTCCCTATCAAGGATTTCCTGAATCTTCCATAATCCGTCCCTCAACTTCTTCACATTAAACTTCTTGGTTAGTCGACCATCCTTCTTGTCAAGAACATCATCCATCTCGAACTCGACTCCAACAGAACAATTTCTTGCTCAATTAGTAAATCTTCCCAAAAGAAATGGCATTATCGAATCCCTCGGTGATCGCTTTTCCATCAACCTCGAGGCCTAGAATTTGTTGAGCATCATCGGGAGTTATCGCCATCTCACTAGAATGGGAATAACATAGTATCGGTCTCTCAGTAGAACCTCTCACGGAATGCGAGACAGTAACTTTATCATGATTAATATTCGAACTCTCCACCGTGAGCAACAACCGGAGTTCCTCACAATCACTTTCACCTCCTCACATTCCAAGTCAAGATTCCAAGTATGCGTCACTGAACACGAAGCTTGGCGCCTCATGAGACGGATGGCATGCTTGTGATCCTAAATACCAAAAAAAACAAAATTAAAAGAAATACAAACACTTGACGCAAATCTTATTAAGATAGTTCACACTTGATTAAATAACAAAGACGGATTAAGATTACTTACGATAGTATTATGGACCGTACATGCCCATGAGTGTTTGTATCCAAAAATAACATCTCCACCATCTGCTGGGGTCCCTTTTGGAGGCTCACCTTCTTTCAGTGCAACCATCAAGTGTTTGGGAGGCATGTGAGAATCAGCTGATATAGTGATCACCCTCTTCTTCGTTCCGGTTGAAGTTGAAGCCAAAGCTTCGGTGGCTTGAACAATAGCTAGAGTTTGTTCTCCTTCTCCATCTCCATCTCCATCTCCTTCTTCTTATTGTTCCTCTTCCTCTTCAACAATTTCATCTTCGATGATATTCTTACCTTTATCTCCATTACCGTCATCATCATTACCATCATCATTACCTCCTCCGACCTCGGGCATGTATTGATCACCATCATCATCATCATTGTTACCTCCTCCAGCCAGCTAGGATTGGTTTCATCAACATCATCATCATCACCTCTTCTACCGGATGGAATTGATTGGTCTTCATCACGGAGTCTCATCTCGAATCATTGGGTTCGAGATAGTGGTTCTAAGACCTTTGTCATTCCAGGCACAACATATACCCCTCGATGTTTTGAAGACAAGAGTTTATCACCAACACGAGGAGGGTTTGAAGGAGGACTAAGAGCTGCTTTGAGTGCTTTCTTCTGCCATTCGTAATCCGAACAAGAACAATTCGAGAAAAAAAAAAACATTACAGGTCGGCGGGTTAGACATATACAACATATCCGGTGGACCAATGGCCGGAAAGGTCGACCAAAAGATGAGTGCGGCTAAGACAAAGCCGCGAGTGTATCATCAAAATATCCTTCAGGCGCACAAAAATATAGGATTTTTCACTAAGCTGGTCGGAAAGGTCCATTTCCCACACATCGCCAGGTGACAAACAATAGGAATGGTTTTATATAAATACCCTTCAGGACTGAAAAATTCTAGGCATCGGAAACATTCTAAACAAGTAGCAGGAAGGGTAAACAATAATAAGATGCAGGCTTCATTAAAAAAACTTACGCTAGGAAAGGTATACGAGATGAATAACACGTCGGCCACTGCTAATAAGCGATTACAAGAACTTACAGATCGGCAAGTTCTTCAACCTTATACCCTCCCGGCCAAACCCTAACTATGAAATCCCGGAAAGGTCGATAACAAAAAACCTTGCCTGCGTCGTAACTGCCAATTCACAAATTCGAATTTTCTGACCTAATTTGACATGCAAACATGAAATCGAAGTACTAGAGTGAGTTTAAACAAGCCCTTACTTTCTTAAGCGCACCATTTCACGTGTTTCAGCGGGTTCAATTAATTCTTCTTCAACCGTTTTTTTCTTCACTTTCTTAGCAACCAAACTTGCAATTCCGGGGTTATATTCATTGGGTTTTCGATTAGTTTCTTTCATACGAGTTGCCTTCTTCCGTGGTGGATCCATTGATGAAGACTAATCGGAGTTTTCGAATCGACGATTTTAACGAATTGATCGACGAGTTTTGGTGGTGGTGGGGGTGATGGAGCCGGTAAGGTTGTGGAGGAGAAGAAGAAGAGAAGAAGATGAAATGAAGAGAATGAAAACTGATTTAGGTAGTAATTAGAGTTATAATGGGAAAGGCTTATTTTGTAACTTTACCCATAGACCTCCCCTTTGCTCTTAAAAAGAGTCCCTTAAAAATTGGGTATACCCCAATTAGTTTGAGTATACCCCAATCAAGCCGGGATAATCATGATTTGGAAAAATAACATCGTTTTATAGAAAATGTGAAAAGTTCGTTTGTTTTTTTTTTTTTTTGAGGAAAAGTAAAGAATTAAGGTTTGTAATAGGGTGATTTGTAAGATAATGAGAGAACGATTATAATAGGGTGATTTGTAATTGAAATATAATTTAGTTTGGATCAAAACAAAAAAATTAAGGTTCATATTTTAATTTTGGGGAAGAAGTATGATTATAAGTTAAAAAATTAAGTCTCGTTTGGTAATTTTGGTTTTTCGTTTTAACTTAAACTTTTTGGGCTATGGTTAATAAAAGCATGGGCTATATTTAAGAGAAGCCAAAATATTAAGGAGCTCATATTTTCTTTTCATAATAATATTCTTAATTAAATGATCCATAATTGATATTGTTTATCGTACATAGGATGATTGCTCGAGTCTGATCAAACCACTATTTTCAGAATTTACAAAGATGATTACTAGTTGACTTCCATACACAACTGAAATATGGAGTAGTAAAAAACGTGTAAAACATAATGAATTGATAAATTCTAGTTAATCCATCAAAGAGATTGATCTTAAACTTGCCAAATCTATTTTTACTTCAATGGAGATCTATATGGTAGAAAGCGAAAATATAGGGCAAACGGTTACATTACATAATATAATTACTGGCTTGGCTCGCGAGGAGCCGAGTAAAATCTATATAGTTGTTGTCTAGTCAGCAAACTCCAAAACCGTCGGATACATGTAAAAGGATGGTTGAGATATTTTGTCAAAATGTTTTGTTGAGGGATCCCCTACCTATATTTATTTACTTACCACCATATAGATGTTCGGTATACCCAAAACAACTCCACCACTTTTTCGAAAAAAGAAATACAAGATCTCTCATCTCGGTTATGCGAGAAACTCAATATTCCTTCGAAACTTCTATTTTCTATAACTCGAACCAATTTTCATTGACAATGATAACAACTGGAAATGATGCATGATTGGCCATATCTATTGCGAATCTCTTGTCCCAATAGCATCGATAAGAAGATATAGATGCACCCAATGGCCTTTGGTTAAAACTCCAACGCATACTACGTTCAGTGGTTTGAGAAACAAGATTCTAATCCATTTTTGTTGAAGTTGATTTTAATATAGTAAATAATAATTCTAAGAGTTGTTCCACACTCAAGATGGCCGAATAATATTCAGAATGCTTTTGCTGAAGAGCATATGTGGATTATTCTGTGCAATGTGCCTAAAAAATGTACATACTACGTTCAGTGGTTTGAGAAACAAGATTTTAATCCATTTTTTTTGAAGTTGATTTTAATAGAGTAAATAATAATTCTAAGAGTTGTTCCACACTCAAGATGGCCGAATAATATTCAGAGTGATTTTGCTGAAGAGCATATGTGGATTATTCTGTGCAATGTGCCTAAAAAATGTACAGAGTTTGAGGATCTCAGAAAACATAGTTTCAGACTTGGAGAATTAGTTGAAGCTCGATTCAAAGGCCAATTGGTATTCCTATGGTCACGAAAAGTATAATTGAACCCCTCCTCATTGAATGCACATACTTTATGGTTCCAAGGTTATTCTGCCACTCTTACTGTATCATTGATCATAAAGATACTCTGTGCACTAGAGTTAAGGCAAAGAAGGTTCAAAAAGATGGAGAATCTAGTCATTCATTAGCTCATAAGATCCCCTCACCTCGTGTTATTGTCTTTATATGGATGCCTCCACAACCTCTTCTTCTAGCACTGTGTCTATTGAGGAGTCTCGCTAACCTAACCGAGGAACTTCGGATGCTATTATGAATACGGTTGAGAATACGCGAGATATCGACCGAGTGTGGATAAAGGTAAATCTGTTGTTGTTGAGTATTCGACTCACACTTCAGATTATGATTTTCTCCAAAGACAAATCAACATGGCCCATTCACCGAGTAAGTCTTGACTTTGAAAATTTATGACGTTGGCCCTATCCAAGCCCACTCGTTACTAATATTGATAAAGGTCTCTCGGTTATTTCAAAATTGATTCAAACTCATAGTGTTCTTACTACCAAATCGGTCAATGAGAATCAATGCAGTTTAGTGCCTGTAAAAAATTCAAATTAACTGATCTCCTAAATTATCCTCCTCCATTATCTAGAGAAGAAGTGATATCTTTAGTTGTTAAACATGATGCTCTTACTAAATTCAAGAAGAAAATTAATCCAAAGGCAAATGCTAGGAGGCGTACCAGAGCCAGAGCTGCTAAATCTGCTGTAGCAAGTATCGGTGTGGTTCCACCATCAGCTGAGGATGGGACTGAACCTGACTATAGTAACCTTTTCCCTCCAATTACTCACCTTGAAAACCTCCCTCCCATTCCGAATACCAACCAGAAAGAACCATCACACCGCTGGTCAACCCCTATGAACAAGGTCTTGAATCATCTTATCAACCTCCGATGGTCATGTTGTTCGCAATAATTCTCCTCATGGGGATGCCTCCACAGGTCTCAACTCTACCCAAGGCAATCATTCTAGTGGTGAATAAGAAAGTTCTCAACTTAATAACAATGCTTGAATCCGCCAATTAGGTAAATGCCTCTTACAATTTACACTCTCGATCGATACTATCACTCATACTCCTGCCGCTACTTATTCCTCTTTTCTTGTTAATAATGTGAATATGATTTGCTGGAATATGAGGGGTTTTGGAAAGAAATCTGCTAACAAGGAACTCAACATCCTCCTTAAAAATATCAACCAAGATATTACGTTTGTATCTGAAACAAAATTAAGAATGATATTGCTACTAGAAAACTGAAAAACATGGCTTCCCTTGTGCTTTCAATGTTCTGTGTATTGGTAGAAGTGGTGTTTTGGTTTTGGCTTGGAAGCAGGACTTGGTCTGAATATTATATCATCTACCGCCTCTAAAGGAATCTATGTTACTGCGAATGACATTATATACTCGAAACTCTGCCACATACACTTTATTTATGGAGAACCTAATTAATCAGACCATCTAGTGACCCAACATTTTCTGTAGGTGTTTTTTAATTATCTCTTAGGAACTAAAGATAAAAGTGGTAGTCTAGAAGTTGACGATGTAGATTTTGATAATCTAAGGAATTTTTGCTATGTGTTTGGTCTTCACGACCCAGGATTTTCTGGATCAAGATTCACTAGGTCAAATATGCAAACTGGGACTGGTTTTATTTTTGAAACCTTTGATAGACGACTTAGAAATCAACTTGCTGAGATGTTTTTTCGAAAACTCTGTGTTAATAATTTCCCTAGGGATTTTTCTATCCATCCCATGGTAGCAGCTTTTTTCTTGTATTGTCTCTAATATCAAATATTGATACAACTATATATATATAGTGCGATTTTTCATTTATCAACAGAGAGTTGAAGCCTGGAAAAGATTTGAGTCGACCGTTTGATTATTAACGTAAGTATATGATATCTGAAGAAAGATATATCAGTGTATTTTCTTGATTGCATCATCCTCGACGGGAAGCACTTCATATGCTTTACACTATTTTCAGTTTACAATCTAATTTTTACTAATATGATGTTTTATTTAGCGTCTATAATTTCAAATATTGTGACACAATTTTTAGTTAAACTACAGGGAGTTGGAGCCTGGAGGAGCAATTGATTTGGATGCTAAATTTTCAACACAAGTATATGATATGATACGTGAGGCGGGTGGGGAATGTATAGTGGGTGAAGTACAAACAAGATTTGGCCGAAATGGAAGACATTACTGGGGTTTTGAGGTAGATTATTCTTACGACTTTGTTTCTTTAATTTCAAGTTGCAAAAATTGATTAACCAAGAGATTTTGTTTATCCTTTCAAATTATCTTTAAAGTACTAACTCCGGTAATGTCATGAACTACTTACTTATTTAGAAGGTTGGTATAATTTTTCAAAAATATGTTCTTTAACAAGATTTCTTATCTCCAATACTTTAAACAATATGTAACTGGTGAATTTGTTTTTAATTGTTAATCTACTAAATGATAATTGTTGTTTCATACACTGCAGTTTTTAATTAGGACCCCTTCTAGGATGGGTATGGGGCGAAGCCGTGCCTCGCCAAATGGGACCAATTCCCATCGTACCCGGTGCGTAGCATGGTTTAAATACTAGTGATTCTAAGTGACCAAAGCGATATGTTTACAATTTAAATTCAATAATATCTTTCTTTCCTATTAAACACTAGCACGGGTTAACGGCTCTATTTGCCTTCTTCTTTCTCTCTCTCTATCAAAAAAAAAAAAAAAAAAAAACATGCTTCCTGAATCTCCTGTAGCTGAGTAATTCCTTAGGTCGTGTCTAATCCTTAGCTTGATGGAATGATATGAGATGATGGGGGTATGGATTCAATTTGTTTCCTCATATTTTTCAAAATCTTCCCGAGTTAGAGCTCAATTTTCCTTTTTCTTGTTTGTTTTTTTTCAGTGCAAGGATTAATTATAGGATCATGCTTTTCTTTGTGTATTTAACCTCTTTTTGTTCCTAGATCTTTCTTTTTCACTTTTTCTCTTTTCCTTTAAAATTTCCTTCGGTGTTTCTGGTTTCTTGGCTTGTAATCTTAGATTGCAGATTCTTTCTAAGATCGTCATGTGGTTAGGAGTGGATCTCGTAACCCATTTATTATGTTCTTGAATCCTTCAGCGGGCTTTATCCTCTTTTTTTTCTTTCTTCTCTTATGTTTAAACTCATAATGTTATGTGTATCCATGTCCTGAAAGTTTTTGATTCTTTGTAGTAGTCGTATTCTTATTATCTCAAAAACTTCAATCATGGTTTTTGAACTAGTACATAGAAATCCTAGGACAGTTTAGGATGTTGTAGCAACTTAAAGGACTATTTCCCTTTTACTCTACTAGTTAGATATTGGGTTAACGTTCATGATTCTCCTTTTAGAACCTTTTATTAAGTTTTTTTTATTTAAAAAACCCTTACATGGAAATCCTAGGACATTATAGGTTATTGTAGCAGCCTTAAAGGACTGATTCCTTTATTCTAGTGAGGTGCTGGCCTAAGGTTCTTGATTTCCCTCTCTATGTTTCCTCATTTCTGTCTGACCCTTGGACTAATCCTAATTTTTATCCTCTGTTTTTCTGTTTCCATTTCTGAATCTCTTCTAAGTTTTGTCTATTTAATTCCTATCATCATATTTTCAAGCAACATCAACAAAATTAAATACAATCAAGTAGAAAATTACTAAAAAAAAAAAAAGTCCAAAGATAAAAGAGGTTCAATTTTAAAGTCCAAACCAAAATAGAAGTATGCGATTTAAGAGTTCAAACCATAAGTAGAAATTTAAAACTAGCAGGACTGTAGGAATCTAAAGAAGGATTAAAAAAGATAAGTATATTCTCTTTTAGGAAGTTGGGCAAAAAAAATTTCTACTTCCTTCTTTTGATCATCTCTGGCAGCTATTCTTCATCAAATTCTGAAGCCTTTGGACGCCCTCTCTTCCGCAGGTACTTAGCCTCCTTAATTCCAACATAAGTATAGTCCATACCAAGGGGCATCTCCTTATTAAATATAGGAACTTCAATTGGACATGGCTTCTCCAATTTGATTCGAATCCTAGCTTTCATTTCCTGCGATAAACTACCTTTATACTTAGGGTGGAGATTGCAAAACACCAAATCCTTACCTTATTTCGGATGCATGAACAACTCTCTTAAACAATTAGAACATGTATAGTACTGAATCCGATGGAGTTTCCCTTCCCGGCACTTCATAACTTTAGTAGAAGACACCAAAACATTGTTAGGAATTTCATCAAGATTGCAAGCCATTTCCCTTTTCTGAATATTCTGATCTTTTTCGTCTCCTTATTATTCTCTATTTGCTTCCTCATTCTTATAGGATTTAGCCTTGATGCATTCATTATTCCAACCTTGTTTAGTATCCCATTTACTAACATTGCTTGTATCACCTTATTTATTTTCATATGAAATAGTCTGTTCATTTCTAGCCTCTAAACCTTGATGTCTTTTTTCGTGGAAACTTAGAAATGCAAATTCTTTCTCTTAAGCAACTGCAGCACGTCCTTATTTTATTTTAATTACTTATTTATTCTCTTAGCAGTCATCTTATCTAATTGTTTTTTTTAAAGATTATCTTTAGTCAATATTAGTCTTACAATTATTGATGAACCATGGTTTTCTGTCCCATTAATCAAAATCTAGTCTTCTATCCTTGTCAAGTCTATTTAGTCCCCTCCGACCTCGTACTATTGCTGCAACATGAACTGTTTAGGTATGCTCGTGGACTTCTAATTGGTGCACAAATTTAAAGTAACAATCTTTTGGCTTACTGTATAGTCACGGGACTAATGTAGCTTAGAGTAACTAATTCAAAATTTAAAATATCGCAGTTACTATTATCCACAATTTCTTTTAGATTTATATCCCAAAATTAATCTGTAAAAACTTTGAACCGGTTTTCTACTTCCTCTTAATTTTTTTTTTATCTTCCCATCTTTACCTCTCATCATGTCTAATGCTCATGATCTATATCGGCATCTTGGTGGTTTATCTTTGTAATAGTGGTCTTCTACCTACTCCTCATGAATTTATCCGAGACTATGGCATAAAAGATTTTAGTATTCTTGCAAGAGTCTTCTCAACTAAGCTCTACAAACATTGGGAGATAAGAGGAGCTTTATCGCATTTCTGATAGGGTGTAGAATACACCCTATTTATTATCTATTGGTTATGCTTTCTTTGCTATTTTTTCTAGTAAATTATGTATTTTACGCGTGTTTTTGAGTTATTAGGTACTCTGGAGTCGCACGGACGAAAAGATGGAGAAATCACCCAATTGGAGTAAAAAGGGCAAAATTATCATTTCATGGGCGAACACTATCCGGAGCCCAGTCAAGGTTAAGGGCCAACTCTATTCGGAGGAATACTATCTGGAGCCGACCAAAGGTTAAGGGGCTGCCAACAAGGATGGCCCTTATCTGGGACTAGGGGTTGGCTGAATCCAATTATTACAACCCTAGATCGAGAGTCTCTTTCTCTCATTCATTTCATTCACCTGAAACAGAATTTGAGAAATTAAACCAGCAGCCTTTGCTACTGTGCAAGGAGATTGAGAAATGAATTCAGAGAGAATCAGAGATTGAGGGAAGAAATCGACGATGAAGATGAACGGGAAACACGAGTGACAGAGGTGCTTCTGATCTATAAACTAGGGTTTGTGGTTGTTCTTCTGGTGGTATTAAAGGATGAGAAGCTGCTGCTACACATTGAGAAGGAATTGAAGATGGTAGAGAAATTGAAGAGCTGTATTGAATCTGTAAAGGGTTGAGATGATTGGGTTGCTGTTGGTTCTTAAAAAGAAAGAAGATGGTGGTTGTTCTCAGTAGATGTATGTTAGGTCTACAGGAATGTTGGTATGGCAGAGAAGAATGGGATCTTCTACTGATTGATAGAGGGGGAAATTTGAGAAACTGAGATGGGGTTTGCTGCTAATGAAAGATTAAAGAGCTGGGTTATGCTTATATACAAATCAGAGGAGAATCATTAGAGTTAAGGTTCTGTGAAACTTAGATTTGAGTTTTCATGGAAATGCCGGCACCATTCAGTTCAGAGACAGAGATGATTAAAGGGTTTACGGTTGATTAAAAGATTACAAGAAGAATTGAATAGATGGATCTGTTTTGATGGTGGTTTTGCAGTGATTTGATGGAATTGGTAATACTAGCTGTAGACAAGCAGGAGGTGATGTATAAATTGCAGGTGCAGCTGGGTTGAATGGGTTTGAGCTCATGGTGGCTCAGGTTGTTGGCTTGAATGAATGATTGATGCAGAGATGGAGCTGTGAAATAGATGCCGCTTGCCAGGGATTGCATGGAAGATCTACTGACATGGATGAAAGCTGCAGTTCAGTGGTGGTCATGGGATTTGTTTGAGTTGCATTTCAGTGGGGTTATGGAGGAACTGGTGTTGGCTGTGAAGAAATGCGATTGTAGGCTGAAGTTTACAATGGCGAGAGATGGAGGTGAACTAAGCTACAGCAAAAGACAAGGTTGCTGGAGTTGCAGGGAGGAACTAAATCTGGTGTTGTTGCAATTCAGATGGCCTGAACTCATGACGGAGAAGGAACAGACCAGGGAGTAGGAAAGTTGTGTTGATATGCAGTGGAGCCTGGATTTACAGGGGAAGTGGAGTTGTTATTGCAAGTCTTGGTTGGTACTGCGATGAGCTGAAATGCTGAGATGAGTTTGATTGTTGATGGTGATGACAGAAGGAAGAGATTATAGCGAGTGAATGGCCTGAGCTAGTATTGATGGTAGCTGGAAGTTGCAGTCTGTGATTGGATATGGCTGTGACAATTGTAGTCAAGGAAACCAGAGCAAAAGACATGAATGATGCTGCAAAGGAACTGGAGCCGTTGCCATGGCTCGATGATTCTGCGAACGGAGACGAGCCTGGTGGTGTTTAAACTGGATTGGTAGGTGTAAGAAAGTGCAAAGCTGGATGGAGTGTTTCTGTTGAACATGGAGAGCTCAAGCTGTTGGCAGTAGGTTTGAGGAATGCTAATGGCTGGTGATGAATGCTAAGATACTCGGTGTAGAAATGGTAGTTGTTGTTACTGATGACTGGTGCTGATGGAAGAGCAGAGTGGAAGTCTGAGCTGTTGCAGGAATGGATTAAGCTGCCGATAGCCAAGAGCTAGATGAATATATGGTGCTATGGGTATTGCAGGTTATGACTTGTGTGGTTGTGAAATCACTGAAATGTATGCATTGCTAGAATTAGAGCACTGTGACTGCTTTGGCTTGTTGGGGGAAGGAGTTACACGAATTGAAGCTAGAGATGGAGCAACAATGTGAGCTTTAAGGGCTGTTTATGAGTCATTGGCACTAAGATTGCAGTTGCAGGAACTGAATTGAACAGCCATCATGGCTAGATATGAGCTGGTGAAGCACAATGATAGTGCAGCAGAAGATATGGCCTGGCCTAGCCAACTTGACCGAGTAAGATAGATGATCCAGACCCTGACTCTCCTGACTCGGTCGGTTTGACCCGAGTTGACCCGGCTGACTCTCTGGATCGTTTGACTCGTTCACCGGTGACCGGGTGGACTTTGCCGGTCACCTGAGATGCTTGCCGACGACTTTTCCGGCCAAGTTCCGGCCACAATACCAGTTTTCCGGAGACATATTTTTGGGCATATTTTCTACATGGGTTTTTCTCACATATGGGCTTGGTGGACTTCTATCTATTGGACCCTTGGGGTTTGACCTAGTTTTGGAAGAGAGGAAAATCTATAAAGGAAAAGTCTTCTACAACTTGGGATATCACATATTATTCTTGGAACTTGGAGAGAGCCGCTTTTGTTTACGCTTCTAGGGTTTGCTTTTGTTCATCTTCTTCTTTTCAATTAATATTTTTATGATGAACTCCATAGCTATGAGTAGCTAAACAATTATTATTGGTTATGGGATAAAGTTGATTTCTCAACATGTTATTTGAATCTATGAATTAGTTTTGTCTCAGTAATTTATTGTTTGTGATTCACAATTAATAGTGTTATATGATTTGAATACTTGTTAGGTTGAGTCCGGAATCAATCCGATTTGCATTCATCTCTAAAGCTATATTAGGGTTTTCAATACGAAAAAGTTGTTTATCCCTGATTCTAAGTAGCATAATTGTGGGTAGTGCTTGTAGTGATATATCCTACTAGTCACAAGTGAATCATAACTTTTGTTAAAACGGATTAGTGCTTTTACACATTCGTTTGCATTGATTAGTCGTATTCCATAGAACTTATTTCTTTTAGGGAGTTAAATCTAATTATGCTTTTACACTTTAGGTTGCTTTCTAGGAAGAATTCACATATGCATCTTTTAATGTGGTTGTGATGAAATCAGGGAATTAGCGGGATATTCTTGCGAACAAGATATCCTAGGACTTTTAGTGAATGAGAGATTAAAATACCAATTTTAATCATTGATGAAAATACATGTTTGTGAATGATACTATCCCATGACCAATATCTTCTCCTTATTGATTATTCAAATTATTTACTTTGCTTTCAATTACTTTTATTGCTTAGATAAAACAAAAATCCCCCTTGGTTACCTTAGAAGCCGAAAATCGCATAACAACAATTGCCTCTCTGTGGAAAGCGAACTCTTCCTTACCTTGTACTTCATTTATATTTAGTGAGTAAGAAAGTGAAATTATTTTTGCTCGGTGACAACAGGTCAAATTTTAGGCGCCATTGCTCGGTGAGGCATACGGCTTGTTATTAAGTTTTAGTTTCTTTTTATAATTACTGCTTTTATCTTTGTTTTTATTTCTTGTCTTGTTTCTCACTTGTTTACGAGAATTGTTTTCAGGTACCTAATCACCGGCTTCTAAAGATTGAAACTACCAAGGTGTGGGATAGCTACTCGAAGAGGCACAATACTCCAACCAAGTCAAGACACAATCAGAAAATCAAGAGTTAAAAGTGGAAAAA